>JABWPP010000050.1:69393719-69484526 GCA_016920855.1 Puya raimondii | reverse complement strand
AATTTCCGAGTACTACAGTGACAATCTTGATCCAAAGGCAGACCTTACAAATACCAAGTTCATCCACCGGTTCGCAGGTCAGTCTCCTGCTTCAGTCACCAGGAAGGAGCATACCGCCTTCCTCCTCTATTGGCTTTGTCACAACCTCTTCTTCACTCGTTCGTAGAAAATCAATCGAGACTTTGTCCCGATCGTCGTTGCCCTAGCGAACGGCTAGAAGTTAGTGTTAGGCTCATATTCTCTTAGATAACGAAAATTTTTTTGAATCCATTCAAACCACTACCATCAGGGAATGGCTTGGTAATCAGTTTTAGTTGCGGCGTTTTATAGTTTCTGCAAATGTGCCTAGAACTTTATTTCCCTTACCTATGCCGAACTCCCCTGGATTTAGATTCGGCTCCTAACTTCGACACGGCTGTTCGGAACCTTTAACCTCGGGTCAACCAGCCGACTTCTCCAGATATTTCAAGGTTTTTTATGAAAAGGACCAACATCTCATCATCAAATGGTCTCCTTTTGGAGAGCGCCTCACCGGTCCACCCTGGTTTCTCACTCTGTTTGAAGCCATTAAGGATCAACTAGCTTCTTCTCTCGCCAGTGAATACTCTGACGTCTGGTATTCTTTGCTGGCCCCTCGAGACCTGCACGTCGGATTGAAGACACGTTCTAAGTTGACGCCCAGTACTGAAGTGTATGTCCCCCTCAATATGTGATGCCGCGTCAATTTGGATTTGTCCAGAGCGATCCCTGGGCCCCGGCTAAATTTTTTTCAGCCCAAATACTACCCGCGGAGCCCCCCCCCCTCCAGGACCACCCCCCCCCCCGGACCAACCGCCTACAAAGATGTGCAGCCGAAGCTGAGTCGTTATTCTATGGGCTATGGCGAAACATCATCTCCGATGTTTTCTTAAGCTAGCTGAGTTGAGTTTTCGGCCCTGAATCATTCAGAGGTGGGTTGAGCTTTCGGCTTCAATAAACCACAGCCAGGGTGTGGAAAAAGCTTTTTGTGACAAATTCTTTATTAGGCTCATGTCTCCTACCCCTTCGCATAATTCGTCACCCCCCCCCACCACCCACCCCTACCGGAAGGTATATTAATAATTTACAATTTTCTCGATTTCTTTTTTATTGATTCTATTTTCTTTTTTTTTTTTTGTTTTTTTTTTTCTTTTCTTTTTTTTTTTTTTTTTTTTATTCCTTTTTTTTCTCTCTCCTCTTTTTTTCCTTTATTGGCTTCCCAGTAACTTCTATAAGTAAGGAGATTTCGCCTGACTTTCCAAGACAAGAAGATTCAGGAGAAGGTTCTGATCAGGATCTGGAGGATTCGTCTCACCCCCCCATGGTAACTCCTATTTTTTAACATCTTTTCTGTTTATAGGGGATATGCTCGGCTGACATATTCTTTTCAACCGGTTCCTACTTCTACCTCATCGGCCCAACATCCCGACAAACGACCGATAGAGCCTGACCAACCGATCCATTCGTCGTAGCAGAAACGGCGCAAAATTGTTGCAGTCAGGATTCGTTCTCTACCTTCCCCTGTGTCGACTGAAGATCTAACCTCGGCGGGGATTCCATCGGCTATCACTTCAACCGAGGGGGTGGATCCTGTTCAATCGACTCATGTTGATTCAATATCGGCGGAGGTAAATCTTCAGCCCATTCAGATTGATTCTTCTTCTTCTCATTCGTCAATCGGATCACCTCTATTATCTCCTTTGGTTGAACAGACGTCTTCGGAAAAGGTTGTACACACTCGCTTTGCCTCAGCGCTGCGGAAGTGCTTTCTGATGTTGAGAGGCCGGCTCGCGATAAGGAAAGAAAGAGAAAAGAGAGAAGAAGAAAAAATAGAGAAAGAAGGAGAAAAGAAAGGAAGAGAGAAAGAAGAAGAAAAAAGAAGAGGAGAGAAATAGAGAAAGAAAAAAAGAAGAGGAAGAGGAAGGAAGACAGTAGTGAGATCAGAGTGGGCAACAAGTGTCAACGCTAAGCTGCCTAGCTGTGCGTAGCAGCTCAGTGGGGTGAGGAGCGGGGGAGTGGGTGGAGACAGAGAAGAGAGTGTCGGTGCGGGGCGGCAGTAGACTGAACAAGAGAGACTTCCTCCCCTAGAAACCCACCGCCCCCCCCCCCCACCTCACCCCCCCCTAATGGAGATAAGGAGCAAAGTTAAGACAAGAAAGAGAGAGAAAGAAGAAAGTAATAGATGAAGAGATACCCTAGAAGTAACAGACACAAGGAACACAAGAAGGTAAGTCAAGTAAGCATGAAGTGAAGAGCGGGGATTGGAGACGGGTGGCCCCGGTGGGTGAGTGTGAGAAAGCTTGTTTTGATGAATTGAGCAAAGGATGTGGAGATTGCGAGAGCGTTCTGTTTGAAGAGGCAGTTTGAGCCAGAAAGAAGAAGGAGACATAGAAGTCCAAGGAGGGGAGTTGTGAGAGTGAGAGCAGTGGAGATGGGCGTAGAAGGAGGGATGTTGAGAGGAGCTTATTCTATTACGCAGTCAAAAGAGTTTTAGACGTTTATATATAAGAAAGTTTTTTAGAGTACTTCCTTTACAAAAAGAGTAGAGAGAGAGATGTTGGCGTAGCTTTTGTTGCTTTGAAGTTTTGCCAGAGTTAGTCTAAGACCTTGTGTATGTAAGGCCTCGTTTTTTGTTGTGTTTTTTTTTTTGCCTTGGAAGTACAAGATTGCTTAAGTTGTTTTTTAGCTGCATTTTTGCCGTTCTTTCTTGCCATTCAGACTGTTTGGTTTTCGCATTGAAGTACATGCTCAAGTAAGATTGAGAAATGACTCAGATTCGAGCCGAACGTAGGGTTGAGATGATTGATTTTGTTTGCATGTTGAATTGATGTTGCCTATGCATTTTGAGATGCAGAGTGAATGAAATTTTGTAAGAGAAGTTGAGAGAGCAGTTGCACTACAAGACACCGTCATGGAAGCAGGGTGGGGAGCCTCGCACACTCTAGATGAGCAGCAGAGAGATTGTGAGGTTGCTGTGGAGAGATAGAGAGCAAAGGAGAGGTTTTTCTAATTACCGCCAGGACGAACAAGAAGAAGTGCCCTCGAACGAAAAAGTGTGTGGAATAAGACAGAGCTGGTGAAAAGTTAGTGAAGATGAGATTTAGAGGAGTTGAAAAGAATGAGTTAGCGGGGCTAGCCTCCGAGACAAAGCCATTTTGCCACGAGAGAAATAGTAAGTACAATTGCTGACTATGCACTGAAAGTTGTCTTTGCAAGACGAAAAGTTTGGTAAGCAGTAGAAGGTACAAGGAGCAGAAGCAGTAAGGTGAGAAGTATAGAGTAGTACATGTCCGAATTACATGCTTTGAATTTTCGACTCACTTCTAAAACGGAACAAACGAGGACCGATTGTTTTTGTTGATTTGAGTTTAATATTATTGAATGAATTGAAGAGATTTTTTTGTTGAAATTTATATTTTCAGAAAATCAAAAAGTCAGGCATTATAGCAATTTTCTATTATAGCCCAAAGAACTAAGATAAGAGGTGAGAGAGGGCCAAGCTTCGCACTTGTCCCCACGACACGCAAAGAGTATGTAAGCGAAGTAGTTGTTCAATACAGGTAGTAAACAGATTAGTATGTAGTAGAGACTAAATGTACAAGGATCGCGTTAACGTTTACAAGTAAATGTTCACATTCGAACGGGATATCGAACGAGGATCTTATTGGATGTGAATTTGTTTTTTGATTGTTTGAGTGATGCGTTCGATGATTTTTTTTGGGATCTGGTCCCCACTTGAATTGAAATCCTAAAAAAAAAAAATAAAGAATAAGAGCGTTTTTCGTTATTTTTCTAATTACGCTATACTATAAAGTGCGAGAGATGGGTAGATTAAATGGAGTAAGGAGATTGAGATCGAATACTAAATGCTAGGGAGTGCCCCAACGAGGAATAACGTAGTAGTAGACATACTTGAACCAAATTCGAGAGCCACCAACGAGTAAGGAGTAAAAGATAGACAAAAAAAGTTGAGCTCAGACAGTAGAGATGAGAGAATGCATATATAATTAGACATAGAGAGGGAATGGAATTTCAAGTGAGTGCGTTCGAATTACGAGAGATAAGTGTGAGGTGCTTGCCAGCGAGTTGACAGTAAAGACATAGAGCTCAGATTTTTCGAAAGTAAATCGTACGAACGAGGCATTGAAAGCCTGTCGGAGTAGCGATTCTTTTACGCCAAAGAGAGAAGAATCAGGCAAGGACCAAGACGAGATGCGAGCTTTGCCTCACGAGTAGATGCTGCAGATTTCGAACGACACGAGGCAGTTAGTGATGGGGAACCCCAATGGAGAGCATGAGGATTGCGATCTATTTTACGCCCAGTAAGATGCGTGAGCTTGCCTCGAGCGGTAGTAGGTAAGTAAAAGTGTAAATGCCCAGATTCGACAACGAAAACGATTGAGTGAATCCCCATGATAGCTTTCTAGAGAGAGCTCTAAGAGTGCGAGATTGCCTCAATGAAGAGTGCTGAGCTTGCCACGAGTAGATCAGATGCTCAGAATTCGAGATTACGCGGTCGAGATCGTGAAACCCCCGGGGTAGTGTGAGGCGTTTCTATTACGCGCGCTAATGAGCTGCCGAGCTTTCTTGCCACGAGTGTACCATGCTCAGATTTCGAAGACGGACACGAGGATTTTGAAACCCATTATGAGAGCGTTACTCTGTTTATGCCTAAGAGTGCGTAAGACGTGCTTTGCACGAGTACATTGATCAGATCTCTGAACGAACGAGGAGGGTGAACCCCTATGAGTGCCGTTTGTATTACGACCAAAGGAGGTAGCGAGGCTTGCCTCGTGTACAAGCTAAGAATTAGAAAACGAATCGAGGATTTGAAACCCCATTTGAGAGCGTTCTTATTCGCGAGCGTGAAGAGTGCGATTGCATGAATACGGAGTACATGCTCATGATTCTCGAGTCGAAACGTGGATTGGAACCCGCCATGAGGGCTTTCTATTTTCGTTAAGGCATCCCTATGAGTGCGAGCTTTTGGAACCCCATGAGCGCTTTCTATTGCGCCTAAGAGTGCGAGCTTGCCACGAGTACATGCTCAGATTCGAACGAACGAGGATTGAAACCCCATGAGAGCGTACTATTACGCCCTAAGAGTGCGAGATTGCCACGAGTACATGCTCAGATTCGAACGATCGAGCATTGAAACCCCATGAGAGCGTTCTATTACGCCCAAAGAGTGCGAGCTTGCCTCGAGTACATGCTCAGATTCGAACGAACGAGGATTGAAACCCCATGAGAGCGTTCTATTGCGCCTAAGAGTGCGAGCTTGCCACGAGTACATGCTCAGATTCGAACGAACGAGGATTGGAACCCCATGAGAGCTTTCTATTGCGCCTAAGAGTGCGAGCTTGCCACGAGTACATGCTCAGATTCGAACGAACGAGGATTGGAACCCCATGAGAGCTTTCTATTGCGCCTAAGAGTGCGAGCTTGCCACGAGTACATGCTCAGATTCGAACGAACGAGGATTGAAACCCCATGAGAGCGTTCTATTACGCCTAAGAGTGCGAGCTTGCCACGAGTACATGCTCAGATTCGAACGAACGAGGATTGGAACCCCATGAGAGCTTTCTATTGCGCCTAAGAGTGCGAGCTTGCCACGAGTACATGCTCAGATTCGAACGAACGAGGATTGAAACCCCATGAGAGCGTTCTATTACGCCCTAAGAGTGCGAGCTTGCCACGAGTACATGCTCAGATTCGAACGATCGAGCATTGAAACCCCATGAGAGCGTTCTATTACGCCCAAAGAGTGCGAGCTTGCCTCGAGTACATGCTCAGATTCGAACAAACGAGGATTGAAACCCCATGAGAGCGTTCTATTGCGCCTAAGAGTGCGAGCATGCCACGAGTACATGCTCAGATTCGAACGAACGAGGATTGGAACCCCATGAGAGCTTTCTATTGCGCCTAAGAGTGCGAGCTTGCCACGAGTACATGCTCAGATTCGAACGAACGAGGATTGGAACCCCATGAGAGCTTTTTATTGCGCCTAAGAGTGCGAGCTTGCCACGAGTACATGCTCAGATTCGAACGAACGAGGATTGGAACCCCATGAGAGCTTTCTATTGCGCCTAAGAGTGCGAGCTTGCCACGAGTACATGCTCATATTCGAACGAACGAGATTGAAACCCCATGAGAGCGTTCCACTACGCCCAAAGAGTGCGAGCTTGCCACAAGTACATGCTCAGATTCGAAACGAACGAACGAGGATTGGAACCCCATGAGAGCTTTCTATTGCGCCTAAGAGTGCGAGCTTGCCACGAGTACATGCTCAGATTCGAACGAACGAGGATTGGAACCCCATGAGAGCTTTCTATTGCGCCTAAGAGTGCGAGCTTGCCACGAGTACATGCTCAGATTCGAACGAACGAGGATTGAAACCCCATGAGAGCGTTCTATTGCGCCTAAGAGTGCGAGCTTGCCACGAGTACATGCTCAGATTCGAACGAACGAGGATTGAAACCCCATGAGAGCGTTCTATTACGCCTAAGAGTGCGAGATTGCCACGAGTACATGCTCAGATTCGAACGAACGAGGATTGGAACCCCATGAGAGCTTTCTATTGCGCCTAAGAGTGCGAGCTTGCCACGAGTACATGCTCAGATTCGAACGAACGAGGATTGAAACCCCATGAGAGCTTTCTATTACGCCCAAGAGTGCGAGCTTGCCACGAGTACATGCTCAGATTCGAACGAACGAGGATTGAAACCCCATGAGAGCTTTCTATTGCGCCTAAGAGTGCGAGCTTGCCACGAGTACATGCTCAGATTCGAACGAACGAGGATTGAAACCCCATGAGAGCGTTCTATTACGCCCATTAAGAGTGCGAGCTTGCCACGAGTACATGCTCAGATTCGAACGAACGAGGATTGGAACCCCATGAGAGCTTTCTATTGCGCCTAAGAGTGCGAGCTTGCCACGAGTACATGCTCAGATTCGAACGAACGAGGATTGAAACCCCATGAGAGCGTTCTATTACGCCCTAAGAGTGCGAGCTTGCCACGAGTACATGCTCAGATTCGAACGAACGAGGATTGAAACCCCATGAGAGCTTTCTATTGCGCCCAAAGAGTGCGAGCTGGCCACGAGTACATGCTCAGATTCGAACGAACGAGGATTGAAACCCCATGAGAGCGTTCTATTACGCCTAAGAGTGCGAGCTTGCCACGAGTACATGCTCAGATTCGAACGAACGAGGATTGGAACCCCATGAGAGCTTTCTATTGCGCCTAAGAGTGCGAGCTTGCCACGAGTACATGCTCAGATTCGAACGAACGAGGATTGAAACCCCATGAGAGCGTTCTATTACGCCCTAAGAGTGCGAGCTTGCCACGAGTACATGCTCAGATTCGAACGAACGAGGATTGGAACCCCATGAGAGCTTTCTATTGCGCCTAAGAGTGCGAGCTTGCCACGAGTACATGCTCAGATTCGAACGAACGAGGATTGGAACCCCGTGAGAGCTTTCTATTGCGCCTAAGAGTGCGAGCTTGCCACGAGTACATGCTCAGATTCGAACGAACGAGGATTGAAACCCCATGAGAGCTTTCTATTACGCCCAAAGAGTGCGAGCTTGCCACGAGTACATGCTCAGATTCAAACGAACGAGAATTGAAACCCCATGAGAGCTTTCTATTGCGCCGAAGAGTACGAGATTGCCACGAGTACATGCTCAGATTCGAACGAACGAGGATTGAAACCCCATGAGAGCGTTCTATTACGCATTAAGAGTGCGAGATTGCCACGAGTACATGCTTAGATTCGAACGAACGAGGATTGGAACCCCATGAGCGCTTTCTATTGCGCCTAAGAGTGCGAGCTTGCCACGAGTACATGCTCAGATTCGAACGAACGAGGATTGAAACCCCATGAGAGCGTACTATTACGCCCTAAGAGTGCGAGATTGCCACGAGTACATGCTCAGATTCGAACGATCGAGCATTGAAACCCCATGAGAGCGTTCTATTACGCCCAAAGAGTGCGAGCTTGCCTCGAGTACATGCTCAGATTCGAACGAACGAGGATTGAAACCCCATGAGAGCGTTCTATTGCGCCTAAGAGTGCGAGCTTGCCACGAGTACATGCTCAGATTCGAACGAACGAGGATTGGAACCCCATGAGAGCTTTCTATTGCGCCTAAGAGTGCGAGCTTGCCACGAGTACATGCTCAGATTCGAACGAACGAGGATTGGAACCCCATGAGAGCTTTTTATTGCGCCTAAGAGTGCGAGCTTGCCACGAGTACATGCTCAGATTCGAACGAACGAGGATTGGAACCCCATGAGAGCTTTCTATTGCGCCTAAGAGTGCGAGCTTGCCACGAGTACATGCTCATATTCGAACGAACGATGATTGAAACCCCATGAGAGCGTTCTATTATGCCCAAAGAGTGCGAGCTTGCCACGAGTACATGCTCAGATTCGAACGAACGAGGATTGGAACCCCATGAGAGCTTTCTATTGCGCCTAAGAGTGCGAGCTTGCCACGGGTACATGCTCATATTCGAACGAACGAGGATTGGAACCCCATGAGAGCTTTCTATTGCGCCTAAGAGTGCGAGCTTGCCACGAGTACATGCTCAGATTCGAACGAACGAGGATTGGAACCCCATGAGAGCTTTCTATTGCGCCTAAGAGTGCGAGCTTGCCACGAGTACATGCTCAGATTCGAACGAACGAGGATTGGAACCCCATGAGAGCTTTCTATTGCGCCTAAGAGTGCGAGCTTGCCACGAGTACATGCTCAGATTCGAACGAACGAGGATTGAAACCCCATGAGAGCGTTCTATTACGCCCTAAGAGTGCGAGCTTGCCACGAGTACATGCTCAGATTCGAACGAACGAGGATTGGAACCCCATGAGAGCTTTCTATTGCGCCCTAAGAGTGCGAGCTTGCCACGAGTACATGCTCAGATTCGAACGAACGAGGATTGAAACCCCATGAGAGCGTTCTATTACGCCCAAAGAGTGCGAGCTTGCCACGAGTACATGCTCAGATTCGAACGAACGAGGATTGAAACCCCATGAGAGCTTTCTATTGCGCCTAAGAGTGCGAGCTTGCCACGAGTACATGCTCAGATTCGAACGAACGAGGATTGAAACCCCATGAGAGCGTTCTATTACGCCTAAGAGTGCGAGCTTGCCACGAGTACATGCTCAGATTCGAACGAACGAGGATTGGAACCCCATGAGAGCTTTCTATTGCGCCTAAGAGTGCGAGCTTGCCACGAGTACATGCTCAGATTCGAACGAACGAGGATTGAAACCCCATGAGAGCTTTCTATTGCGCCTAAGAGTGCGAGCTTGCCACGAGTACATGCTCAGATTCGAACGAACGAGGATTGAAACCCCATGAGAGCGTTCTATTGCGCCTAAGAGTGCGAGCTTGCCACGAGTACATGCTCAGATTCGAACGAACGAGGATTGGAACCCCATGAGAGCTTTCTATTGCGCCTAAGAGTGCGAGCTTGCCACGAGTACATGCTCAGATTCGAACGAACGAGGATTGGAACCCCATGAGAGCTTTCTATTGCGCCTAAGAGTGCGAGCTTGCCACGAGTACATGCTCAGATTCGAACGAACGAGGATTGAAACCCCATGAGAGCGTTCTATTGCGCCCTAAGAGTGCGAGCTTGCCACGAGTACATGCTCAGATTCGAACGAACGAGGATTGAAACCCCATGAGAGCGTTCTATTACGCCCAAAGAGTGCGAGCTTGCCACGAGTACATGCTCAGATTCGAACGAACGAGGATTGGAACCCCATGAGAGCTTTCTATTGCGCCTAAGAGTGCGAGCTTGCCACGAGTACATGCTCAGATTCGAACGAACGAGGATTGAAACCCCATGAGAGCGTTCTATTACGCCCTAAGAGT
This sequence comes from Puya raimondii, assembly GCA_016920855.1. Lineage (NCBI taxonomy): Eukaryota > Viridiplantae > Streptophyta > Magnoliopsida > Poales > Bromeliaceae > Puya > Puya raimondii. The sequence continues at coordinate 69,474,620 of JABWPP010000050.1, read as the reverse complement.
GCGAGCTTGCCACGAGTACATGCTCAGATTCGAACGAACGAGGATTGAAACCCCATGAGAGCTTTCTATTGCGCCTAAGAGTGCGAGCTTGCCACGAGTACATGCTCAGATTCGAACGAACGAGGATTGAAACCCCATGAGAGCGTTCTATTACGCCCTAAGAGTGCGAGATTGCCACGAGTACATGCTCAGATTCGAACGAACGAGGATTGAAACCCCATGAGAGCTTTCTATTGCGCCTAAGAGTGCGAGCTTGCCACGAGTACATGCTCAGATTCGAACGAACGAGGATTGAAACCCCATGAGAGCGTTCTATTACGCCTAAGAGTGCGAGCTTGCCACGAGTACATGCTCAGATTCGAACGAACGAGGATTGAAACCCCATGAGAGCTTTCTATTGCGCCTAAGAGTGCGAGCTTGCCACGAGTACATGCTCAGATTCGAACGAACGAGGATTGAAACCCCATGAGAGCGTTCTATTGCGCCTAAGAGTGCGAGCTTGCCACGAGTACATGCTCAGATTCGAACGAACGAGGATTGGAACCCCATGAGAGCTTTCTATTGCGCCTAAGAGTGCGAGCTTGCCACGAGTACATGCTCAGATTCGAACGAACGAGGATTGAAACCCCATGAGAGCTTTCTATTACGCCCAAAGAGTGCGAGCTTGCCACGAGTACATGCTCAGATTCGAACGAACGAGGATTGGAACCCCATGAGAGCTTTCTATTGCGCCTAAGAGTGCGAGCTTGCCACGAGTACATGCTCAGATTCGAACGAACGAGGATTGGAACCCCATGAGAGCTTTCTATTGCGCCTAAGAGTGCGAGCTTGCCACGAGTACATGCTCAGATTCGAACGAACGAGGATTGGAACCCCATGAGAGCTTTCTATTGCGCCTAAGAGTGCGAGCTTGCCACGAGTACATGCTCAGATTCGAACGAACGAGGATTGAAACCCCATGAGAGCTTTCTATTGCGCCTAAGAGTGCGAGCTTGCCACGAGTACATGCTCAGATTCGAACGAACGAGGATTGAAACCCCATGAGAGCTTTCTATTACGCCTAAGAGTGCGAGCTTGCCACGAGTACATGCTCAGATTCGAACGAACGAGGATTGGAACCCCATGAGAGCTTTCTATTGCGCCTAAGAGTGCGAGCTTGCCACGAGTACATGCTCAGATTCGAACGAACGAGGATTGAAACCCCATGAGAGCTTTCTATTGCGCCTAAGAGTGCGAGCTTGCCACGAGTACATGCTCAGATTCGAACGAACGAGGATTGAAACCCCATGAGAGCTTTCTATTGCGCCTAAGAGTGCGAGCTTGCCACGAGTACATGCTCAGATTCGAACGAACGAGGATTGAAACCCCATGAGAGCGTTTCTATTGCGCCGAAAGAGTGCGAGCTTGCCACGAGTACATGCTCAGATTCGAACGAACGAGGATTGGAACCCCATGAGAGCGTTCTATTGCGCCTAAGAGTGCGAGCTTGCCACGAGTACATGCTCAGATTCGAACGAACGAGGATTGAAACCCCATGAGAGCTTTCTATTTCGCCCTAAGAGTGCGAGCTTGCCACGAGTACATGCTCAGATTCGAACGAACGAGGATTGAAACCCCATGAGAGCGTTCTATTGCGCCTAAGAGTGCGAGCTTGCCACGAGTACATGCTCAGATTCGAACGAACGAGGATTGGAACCCCATGAGAGCTTTCTATTGCGCCTAAGAGTGCGAGCTTGCCACGAGTACATTCTCATATTCGAACGAACGAGGATTGGAACCCCATGAGAGCTTTCTATTGCGCCTAAGAGTGCGAGCTTGCCACGAGTACATGCTCAGATTCGAACGAACGAGGATTGAAACCCCATGAGAGCGTTCTATTACGCCCTAAGAGTGCGAGCTTGCCACGAGTACATGCTCAGATTCGAACGAACGAGGATTGAAACCCCATGAGAGCGTTCTATTGCGCCTAAGAGTGCGAGCTTGCCACGAGTACATGCTCAGATTCGAACGAACGAGGATTGGAACCCCATGAGAGCTTTCTATTGCGCCTAAGAGTGCGAGCTTGCCACGAGTACATGCTCAGATTCGAACGAACGAGGATTGAAACCCCATGAGAGCATTCTATTACGCCCAAAGAGTGCGAGCTTGCCTCGAGTACATGCTCAGATTCGAACGAACGAGGATTGAAACCCCATGAGAGCTTTCTATTGCGCCTAAGAGTGCGAGCTTGCCACGAGTACATGCTCAGATTCGAACGAACGAGGATTGAAACCCCATGAGAGCGTTCTATTACGCCTTAAGAGTGCGAGATTGCCACGAGTACATGCTTAGATTCGAACGAACGAGGATTGGAACCCCATGAGCGCTTTCTATTGCGCCTAAGAGTGCGAGCTTGCCACGAGTACATGCTCAGATTCGAACGAACGAGGATTGAAACCCCATGAGAGCGTACTATTACGCCCTAAGAGTGCGAGATTGCCACGAGTACATGCTCAGATTCGAACGATCGAGCATTGAAACCCCATGAGAGCGTTCTATTACGCCCAAAGAGTGCGAGCTTGCCTCGAGTACATGCTCAGATTCGAACGAACGAGGATTGAAACCCCATGAGAGCGTTCTATTGCGCCTAAGAGTGCGAGCTTGCCACGAGTACATGCTCAGATTCGAACGAACGAGGATTGGAACCCCATGAGAGCTTTCTATTGCGCCTAAGAGTGCGAGCTTGCCACGAGTACATGCTCAGATTCGAACGAACGAGGATTGGAACCCCATGAGAGCTTTTTATTGCGCCTAAGAGTGCGAGCTTGCCACGAGTACATGCTCAGATTCGAACGAACGAGGATTGGAACCCCATGAGAGCTTTCTATTGCGCCTAAGAGTGCGAGCTTGCCACGAGTACATGCTCATATTCGAACGAACGATGATTGAAACCCCATGAGAGCGTTCTATTATGCCCAAAGAGTGCGAGCTTGCCACGAGTACATGCTCAGATTCGAACGAACGAGGATTGGAACCCCATGAGAGCTTTCTATTGCGCCTAAGAGTGCGAGCTTGCCACGAGTACATGCTCATATTCGAACGAACGAGGATTGGAACCCCATGAGAGCTTTCTATTGCGCCTAAGAGTGCGAGCTTGCCACGAGTACATGCTCAGATTCGAACGAACGAGGATTGGAACCCCATGAGAGCTTTCTATTGCGCCTAAGAGTGCGAGCTTGCCACGAGTACATGCTCAGATTCGAACGAACGCAGATTGGAACCCCATGAGAGCTTTCTACTACGCCTAAGAGTGCGAGCTTGCCACGAGTACATGCTCAGATTCGAACGAACGAGGATTGAAACCCCATGAGAGCGTTCTATTACGCCCTAAGAGTGCGAGCTTGCCACGAGTACATGCTCAGATTCGAACGAACGAGGATTGGAACCCCATGAGAGCTTTCTATTGCGCCTAAGAGTGCGAGCTTGCCACGAGTACATGCTCAGATTCGAACGAACGAGGATTGAAACCCCATGAGAGCGTTCTATTGCGCCTAAGAGTGCGAGCTTGCCACGAGTACATGCTCAGATTCGAACGAACGAGGATTGAAACCCCATGAGAGCTTTCTATTGCGCCTAAGAGTGCGAGCTTGCCACGAGTACATGCTCAGATTCGAACGAACGAGGATTGAAACCCCATGAGAGCGTTCTATTGCGCCTAAGAGTGCGAGCTTGCCACGAGTACATGCTCAGATTCGAACGAACGAGGATTGGAACCCCATGAGAGCTTTCTATTGCGCCTAAGAGTGCGAGCTTGGCACGAGTACATGCTCAGATTCGAACGAACGAGGATTGAAACCCCATGAGAGCTTTCTATTGCGCCTAAGAGTGCGAGCTTGCCATGAGTACATGCTCAGATTCGAACGAACGAGGATTGAAACCCCATGTGAGCGTTATATTGCGCCTAAGAGTGCGAGCTTGCCACGAGTACATGCTCAGATTCGAACGAACGAGGATTGAAACCCCATGAGAGCATTCTATTGCGCCCAAAGAGTGCGAGCTTGCCACGAGTACATGCTCAGATTCGAACGAACGAGGATTGAAACCCCATGAGCGCTTTCTATTGCGCCTAAGAGTGCGAGCTTGCCACGAGTACATGCTCAGATTCGAACGAACGAGGATTGAAACCCCATGAGAGCGTTCTATTGCGCCTAAGAGTGCGAGCTTGCCACGAGTACATGCTCAGATTCGAACGAACGAGGACCCCATGAGAGCTTTCTATTGCGCCTAAGAGTGCGAGCTTGCCACGAGTACATGCTCAGATTCGAACGAACGAGGATTGAAACCCCATGAGAGCTTTCTATTACGCCCTAAGAGTGCGAGATTGCCATGAGTACATGCTCAGATTCGAACGAACGAGCATTGAAACCCCGTGAGAGCGTTCTATTGCGCCTAAGAGTGCGAGCTTGCCACGAGTACATGCTCAGATTCGAACGAACGAGGATTGAAACCCCATGAGAGCATTCTATTGCGCCCTAAGAGTGCGAGCTTGCCACGAGTACATGCTCAGATTCGAACGAACGAGGATTGAAACCCCATGAGAGCGTTCTATTACGCCCAAAGAGTGCGAGCTTGCCACGAGTACATGCTCAGATTCGAACGAACGAGGATTGAAACCCCATGAGAGCGTTCTATTGCGCCTAAGAGTGCGAGCTTGCCACGAGTACATGCTCAGATTCGAACGAACGAGGATTGAAACCCCATGAGAGCGTTCTATTGCGCCTAAGAGTGCGAGCTTGCCACGAGTACATGCTCAGATTCGAACGAACGAGGATTGAAACCCCATGAGAGCGTTCTATTGCGCCTAAGAGTGCGAGCTTGCCACGAGTACATGCTCAGATTCGAACGAACGAGGATTGGAACCCCATGAGAGCTTTCTATTGCGCCTAAGAGTGCGAGCTTGCCACGAGTACATGCTCAGATTCGAACGAACGAGGATTGAAACCCCATGAGAGCTTTCTATTACGCGCCTAAGAGTGCGAGCTTGCCACGAGTACATGCTCAGATTCGAACGAACGAGGATTGAAACCCCATGAGAGCGTTTTATTGCGCCTAAGAGTGCGAGCTTGCCACGAGTACATGCTCAGATTCGAACGAACGAGGATTGGAACCCCATGAGAGCTTTCTATTGCGCCTAAGAGTGCGAGCTTGCCACGAGTACATGCTCAGATTCGAACGAACGAGGATTGGAACCCCATGAGAGCGTTCTATTGCGCCTAAGAGTGCGAGCTTGCCACGAGTACATGCTCAGATTCGAACGAACGAGGATTGGAACCCCATGAGAGCTTTCTATTGCGCCTAAGAGTGCGAGCTTGCCACGAGTACATGCTCAGATTCGAACGAACGAGGATTGAAACCCCATGAGAGCGTTCTATTACGCCCAAAGAGTGCGAGCTTGCCACGAGTACATGCTCAGATTCGAACGAACGAGGATTGGAACCCCATGAGAGCTTTCTATTGCGCCTAAGAGTGCGAGCTTGCCACGAGTACATGCTCAGATTCGAACGAACGAGGATTGAAACCCCATGAGAGCTTTCTATTGCGCCTAAGAGTGCGAGCTTTCCACGAGTACATGCTCAGATTCGAACGAACGAGGATTGGAAACCCCATGAGAGCTTTCTATTGCGCCTAAGAGTGCGAGCTTGCCACGAGTACATGCTCAGATTCGAACGAACGAGGATTGAAACCCCATGAGAGCGTTCTATTACGCCCTAAGAGTGCGAGCTTGCCACGAGTACATGCTCAGATTCGAACGAACGAGGATTGGAACCCCATGAGAGCGTTCTATTGCGCCTAAGAGTGCGAGCTTGCCACGAGTACATGCTCAGATTCGAACGAACGAGGATTGGAACCCCATGAGAGCTTTCTATTGCGCCTAAGAGTGCGAGCTTGCCACGAGTACATGCTCAGATTCGAACGAACGAGGATTGAAACCCCATGAGAGCGTTTCTATTACGCCCTAAGAGTGCGAGCTTGCCACGAGTACATGCTCAGATTCGAACGAACGAGGATTGAAACCCCATGAGAGCTTTCTATTGCGCCTAAGAGTGCGAGCTTGCCACGAGTACATGCTCAGATTCGAACGAACGAGGATTGAAACCCCATGAGAGCTTTCTATTGCGCCTAAGAGTGCGAGCTTGCCACGAGTACATGCTCAGATTCGAACGAACGAGGATTGAAACCCCATGAGAGCTTTCTATTGCGCCTAAGAGTGCGAGCTTGCCACGAGTACATGCTCAGATTCGAACGAACGAGGATTGAAACCCCATGAGAGCGTTCTATTACGCCCAAAGAGTGCGAGCTTGCCACGAGTACATGCTCAGATTCGAACGAACGAGGATTGGAACCCCATGAGAGCGTTTCTATTGCGCCTAAGAGTGCGAGCTTGCCACGAGTACATGCTCAGATTCGAACGAACGAGGATTGAAACCCCATGAGAGCGTTCTATTACGCCCTAAGAGTGCGAGCTTGCCACGAGTACATGCTCAGATTCGAACGAACGAGGATTGAAACCCCATGAGAGCTTTCTATTGCGCCTAAGAGTGCGAGCTTGCCACGAGTACATGCTCAGATTCGAACGAACGAGGATTGAAACCCCATGAGAGCTTTCTATTGCGCCTAAGAGTGCGAGCTTGCCACGAGTACATGCTCAGATTCGAACGAACGAGGATTGGAACCCCATGAGAGCTTTTTATTGCGCCTAAGAGTGCGAGCTTGCCACGAGTACATGCTCAGATTCGAACGAACGAGGATTGAAACCCCATGAGAGCGTTCTATTACAAGAGTGCAGGCTTGCCACGAGTACATGCTCAGATTCGAACGAACGAGGATAGAAACCCATGAGAGCTTTATATTGCGCCTAAGAGTGCGAGCTTGCCACGAGTACATGCTCATATTCGAACGAACGAGGATTGGAAACCCCATGAGAGCTTTCTATTGCGCCTAAGAGTGCGAGCTTGCCACGAGTACATGCTCAGATTCGAACGAACGAGGATTGGAAACCCCATGAGAGCTTTCTATTGCGCCTAAGAGTGCGAGCTTGCCACGAGTACATGCTCAGATTCGAACGAACGAGGATTGAAACCCCATGAGAGCGTTCTATTGCGCCTAAGAGTGCGAGCTTGCCACGAGTACATGCTCAGATTCGAACGAACGAGGATTGGAACCCCATGAGAGCTTTCTATTGCGCCTAAGAGTGCGAGCTTGCCACGAGTACATGCTCATATTCGAACGAACGAGGATTGGAACCCCATGAGAGCTTTCTATTGCGCCCTAAGAGTGCGAGCTTGCCACGAGTACATGCTCAGATTCGAACGAACGATGATTGAAACCCCATGAGAGCGTTCTATTATGCCCAAAGAGTGCGAGCTTGCCACGAGTACATGCTCATATTCGAACGAACGAGGATTGGAACCCCATGAGAGGGCTTTCTATTTCGCCTGAGAGTGCGAGCTTGCCACGAGTACATGCTCAGATTCGAACGAACGAGGATTGGAATAACATGAGAGCGTTCTATTACGCCCTAAGAGTGCGAGATTGCCACGAGTACATGCTCAGATTCGAACGAACGAGGATTGAAACCCCATGAGAGCGTTCTATTGCGCCTAAGAGTGCGAGCTTGCCACGAGTACATGCTCAGATTCGAACGAACGAGGATTGAAACCCCATGAGAGCGTTCTATTGCGCCTAAGAGTGCGAGCTTGCCACGAGTACATGCTCAGATTCGAACGAACGAGGATTGAAACCCCGTGAGAGCTTTCTATTACGCCTAAGAGTGCGAGCTTGCCACGAGTACATGCTCAGATTCGAACGAACGAGGATTGGAACCCCATGAGAGCTTTCTATTGCGCCTAAGAGTGCGAGCTTGCCACGAGTACATGCTCAGATTCGAACGAACGAGGATTGAAACCCCATGAGAGCGTTCTATTGCGCCTAAGAGTGCGAGCTTGCCACGAGTACATGCTCAGATTCGAACGAACGAGGATTGAAACCCCATGAGAGCTTTCTATTGCGCCTAAGAGTGCGAGCTTGCCACGAGTACATGCTCAGATTCGAACGAACGAGGATTGGACCCCATGAGAGCTTTTTATTGCGCCTAAGAGTGCGAGCTTGCCACGAGTACATGCTCAGATTCGAACGAACGAGGATTGAAACCCCATGAGAGCTTTCTATTGCGCCTAAGAGTGCGAGCTTGCCACGAGTACATGCTCAGATTCGAACGAACGAGGATTGAAACCCCATGAGAGCTTTCTATTGCGCCTAAGAGTGCGAGCTTGCCACGAGTACATGCTCAGATTCGAACGAACGAGGATTGGAACCCCATGAGAGCTTTCTATTGCGCCTAAGAGTGCGAGCTTGCCACGAGTACATGCTCAGATTCGAACGAACGAGGATTGAAACCCCATGAGAGCGTTCTATTACGCCCAAAGAGTGCGAGCTTGCCACGAGTACATGCTCAGATTCGAACGAACGAGGATTGAAACCCCATGAGAGCGTTCTATTGCGCCCTAAGAGTGCGAGCTTGCCACGAGTACATGCTCAGATTCGAACGAACGAGGATTGAAACCCCATGAGAGCGTTCTATTGCGCCTAAGAGTGCGAGCTTGCCACGAGTACATGCTCAGATTCGAACGAACGAGGATTGAAACCCCATGAGAGCTTTCTATTGCGCCTAAGAGTGCGAGCTTGCCACGAGTACATGCTCAGATTCGAACGAACGAGGATTGAAACCCCATGAGAGCTTTCTATTGCGCCTAAGAGTGCGAGCTTGCCACGAGTACATGCTCAGATTCGAACGAACGAGGATTGAAACCCCATGAGAGCGTTTCTATTGCGCCTAAGAGTGCGAGCTTGCCACGAGTACATGCTCAGATTCGAACGAACGAGGATTGGAACCCCATGAGAGCTTTCTATTGCGCCTAAGAGTGCGAGCTTGCCACGAGTACATGCTCAGATTCGAACGAACGAGGATTGAAACCCCATGAGAGCTTTCAATTACGCCTAAGAGTGCGAGCTTGCCACGAGTACATGCTCAGATTCGAACGAACGAGGATTGAAACCCCATGAGAGCATTCTATTGCGCCCAAAGAGTGCGAGCTTGCCACGAGTACATGCTCAGATTCGAACGAACGAGGATTGAAACCCCATGAGAGCGTTCTATTGCGCCTAAGAGTGCGAGCTTGCCACGAGTACATGCTCAGATTCGAACGAACGAGGATTGAAACCCCATGAGAGCGTTCTATTGCGCCTAAGAGTGCGAGCTTGCCACGAGTACATGCTCAGATTCGAACGAACGAGGATTGGAACCCCATGAGCGCTTTCTATTGCGCCTAAGAGTGCGAGCTTGCCACGAGTACATGCTCAGATTCGAACGAACGAGGATTGAAACCCCATGAGAGCGTACTATTACGCCCTAAGAGTGCGAGATTGCCACGAGTACATGCTCAGATTCGAACGATCGAGCATTGAAACCCCATGAGAGCGTTCTATTACGCCCAAAGAGTGCGAGCTTGCCTCGAGTACATGCTCAGATTCGAACGAACGAGGATTGAAACCCCATGAGAGCGTTCTATTGCGCCTAAGAGTGCGAGCTTGCCACGAGTACATGCTCAGATTCGAACGAACGAGGATTGGAACCCCATGAGAGCTTTCTATTGCGCCTAAGAGTGCGAGCTTGCCACGAGTACATGCTCAGATTCGAACGAACGAGGATTGGAACCCCCCGTGAGAGCTTTTATTGCGCCTAAGAGTGCGTGCTTGCCACGAGTACATGCTCAGATTCGAACGAACGAGGATTGGAACCCCCTGAGAGCTTTCTATTGCGCCTAAGAGTGCGAGCTTGCCACGAGTACATGCTCAGATTCGAACGAACGAGGATTGAAACCCCATGAGAGCGTTTCTATTGCGCCCAAGAGTGCGAGCTTGCCACGAGTACATGCTCAGATTCGAACGAACGAGGATTGAAACCCCATGAGAGCGTTCTATTACGCCTAAGAGTGCGAGCTTGCCACGAGTACATGCTCAGATTCGAACGAACGAGGATTGAAACCCCATGAGAGCTTTCTATTACGCCTAAGAGTGCGAGCTTGCCACGAGTACATGCTCAGATTCGAACGAACGAGGATAGAAACCCCATGAGAGCGTTCTATTACGCCTAAGAGTGCGAGCTTGCCACGAGTACATGCTCAGATTCGAACGAACGAGGATTGGAACCCCGTGAGAGCTTTCTATTGCGCCTAAGAGTGCGAGCTTGCCACGAGTACATGCTCAGATTCGAACGAACGAGGATTGAAACCCCATGAGAGCGTTCTATTGCGCCTAAGAGTGCGAGCTTGCCACGAGTACATGCTCAGATTCGAACGAACGAGGATTGAAACCCCATGAGAGCTTTCTATTGCGCCCTAAGAGTGCGAGCTTGCCACGAGTACATGCTCAGATTCGAACGAACGAGGATTGAAACCCCATGAGAGCTTTCTATTGCGCCTAAGAGTGCGAGCTTGCCACGAGTACATGCTCAGATTCGAACGAACGAGGATTGAAACCCCATGAGAGCTTTCTATTGCGCCTAAGAGTGCGAGCTTGCCACGAGTACATGCTCAGATTCGAACGAACGAGGATTGAAACCCCATGAGAGCTTTCTATTGCGCCCTAAGAGTGCGAGCTTGCCACGAGTACATGCTCAGATTCGAACGAACGAGGATTGGAAACCCCATGAGAGCTTTCTATTGCGCCTAAGAGTGCGAGCTTGCCACGAGTACATGCTCAGATTCGAACGAACGAGGATTGAAACCCCATGAGAGCTTTCTATTGCGCCTAAGAGTGCGAGCTTGCCACGAGTACATGCTCAGATTCGAACGAACGAGGATTGAAACCCCATGAGAGCGTTCTATTGCCCCTAAGAGTGCGAGCTTGCCACGAGTACATGCTCAGATTCGAACGAACGAGGATTGGAACCCCATGAGAGCTTTCTATTGCGCCTAAGAGTGCGAGCTTGCCACGAGTACATGCTCAGATTCGAACGAACGAGGATTGAAACCCCATGAGAGCTTTCTATTGCGCCTAAGAGTGCGAGCTTGCCACGAGTACAGGCTCAGATTCGAACGAACGAGGATTGAAACCCCATGAGAGCGTTTCTATTACGCCCTAAGAGTGAGAGATTGCCACGAGTACATGCTCAGATTCGAACGAACGAGGATTGAAACCCCATGAGAGCTTTCTATTGCGCCTAAGAGTGCGAGCTTGCCACGAGTACATGCTCAGATTCGAACGAACGAGGATTGGAACCCCATGAGAGCTTTCTATTGCGCCTAAGAGTGCGAGCTTGCCACGAGTACATGCTCAGATTCGAACGAACGAGGATTGAAACCCCATGAGAGCGTTCTATTACGCCCAAGAGTGCGAGCTTGCCACGAGTACATGCTCAGATTCGAACGAACGAGGATTGAAACCCCATGAGAGCTTTCTATTGCGCCTAAGAGTGCGAGCTTGCCACGAGTACATGCTCAGATTCGAACGAACGAGGATTGAAACCCCATGAGAGCTTTCTATTGCGCCTAAGAGTGCGAGCTTGGCACGAGTACATGCTCAGATTCGAACGAACGAGGATTGAAACCCCATGAGAGCGTTCTATTCCGCCCGAAGAGTGCGAGGTTGCCACGAGTACACGCTCAGATTCGAACGAACGAGAATTGGAACCCCATGAGAGCGTTTCTATTGTGCCAAAGAGTGCGAGCTCGCCCCGAGTACATGCTCAGATTCGAACGAACGAGGATTGGAACCCCATGAGAGCTTTCTATTGCGCCTAAGAGTGCGAGCTTGCCACGAGTACATGCTCAGATTCGAACGAACGAGGATTGAAACCCCATGAGAGCGTTCTATTACGCCCTAAGAGTGCGAGCTTGCCACGAGTACATGCTCAGATTCGAACGAACGAGGATTGAAACCCCATGAGAGCGTTCTATTGCGCCTAAGAGTGCGAGCTTGCCACGAGTACATGCTCAGATTCGAACGAACGAGGATTGAAACCCCATGAGAGCGTTTTATTGCGCCTAAGAGTGCGAGCTTGCCACGAGTACATGCTCAGATTCGAACGAACGAGGATTGAAACCCCATGAGAGCGTTCTATTGCGCCTAAGAGTGCGAGCTTGCCACGAGTACATGCTCAGATTCGAACGAACGAGGATTGAAACCCCATGAGAGCTTTCTATTGCGCCTAAGAGTGCGAGCTTGCCACGAGTACATGCTCAGATTCGAACGAACGAGGATTGAAACCCCATGAGAGCGTTCTATTGCGCCTAAGAGTGCGAGCTTGCCACGAGTACATGCTCAGATTCGAACGAACGAGGATTGGAACCCCATGAGAGCGTTCTATTACGCCTAAGAGTGCGAGCTTGCCACGAGTACATGCTCAGATTCGAACGAACGAGGATTGAAACCCCATGAGAGCTTTCTATTACGCCTAAAGAGTGCGAGCTTGCCACGAGTACATGCTCAGATTCGAACGAACGAGGATTGAAACCCATGAGAGCGTTCTATTGCGCCTAAGAGTGCGAGCTTGCCACGAGTACATGCTCAGATTCGAACGAACGAGGATTGAAACCCCATGAGAGCGTTTATTACGCCCTAAGAGTGCGAAATTGCCACGAGTACATGCTCAGATTCGAACGAACGAGCATTGAAACCCCGTGAGAGCGTTCTATTGCGCCTAAGAGTGCGAGCTTGCCACGAGTACATGCTCAGATTCGAACGAACGAGGATTGAAACCCCATGAGAGCTTTCTATTGCGCCTAAGAGTGCGAGCTTGCCACGAGTACATGCTCAGATTCGAACGAACGAGGATTGAAACCCCATGAGAGCGTTCTATTACGCCCTAAGAGTGCGAGCTTGCCACGAGTACATGCTCAGATTCGAACGAACGAGGATTGGAACCCCATGAGAGCTTTCTATTGCGCCTAAGAGTGCGAGCTTGCCACGAGTACATGCTCAGATTCGAACGAACGAGGATTGGAACCCCATGAGAGCTTTCTATTGCGCCTAAGAGTGCGAGCTTGCCACGAGTACATGCTCAGATTCGAACGAACGAGGATTGAAACCCCATGAGAGCTTTCTATTACGCCCAAAGAGTGCGAGCTTGCCACGAGTACATGCTCAGATTCGAACGAACGAGGATTGAAACCCCATGAGAGCTTTCTATTGCGCCTAAGAGTGCGAGATTGCCACGAGTACATGCTCAGATTCGAACGAACGAGGATTGAAACCCCATGAGAGCGTTCTATTACGCCTTAAGAGTGCGAGATTGCCACGAGTACATGCTTAGATTCGAACGAACGAGGATTGGAACCCCATGAGCGCTTTCTATTGCGCCTAAGAGTGCGAGCTTGCCACGAGTACATGCTCAGATTCGAACGAACGAGGATTGAAACCCCATGAGAGCGTACTATTACGCCCTAAGAGTGCGAGATTGCCACGAGTACATGCTCAGATTCGAACGAACGAGGATTGAAACCCCATGAGAGCGTTCTATTACGCCCAAAGAGTGCGAGCTTGCCTCGAGTACATGCTCAGATTCGAACGAACGAGGATTGAAACCCCATGAGAGCGTTCTATTGCGCCTAAGAGTGCGAGCTTGCCACGAGTACATGCTCAGATTCGAACGAACGAGGATTGGACCCCCATGAGAGCTTTCTATTGCGCCTAAGAGTGCGAGCTTGCCACGAGTACATGCTCAGATTCGAACGAACGAGGATTGGAACCCCATGAGAGCTTTCTATTGCGCCTAAGAGTGCGAGCTTGCCACGAGTACATGCTCAGATTCGAACGAACGAGGATTGGAACCCCATGAGAGCTTTCTATTGCGCCTAAGAGTGCGAGCTTGCCACGAGTACATGCTCAGATTCGAACGAACGAGGATTGAAACCCCATGAGAGCTTTCTATTGCGCCTAAGAGTGCGAGCTTGCCACGAGTACATGCTCAGATTCGAACGAACGAGGATTGAAACCCCATGAGAGCTTTCTATTGCGCCTAAGAGTGCGAGCTTGCCACGAGTACATGCTCAGATTCGAACGAACGAGGATTGAAACCCCATGAGAGCGTTCTATTACGCCTAAGAGTGCGAGCTTGCCACGAGTACATGCTCAGATTCGAACGAACGAGGATTGAAACCCCATGAGAGCGTTCTATTGCGCCTAAGAGTGCGAGCTTGCCACGAGTACATGCTCAGATTCGAACGAACGAGGATTGAAACCCCATGAGAGCGTTCTATTGCGCCTAAGAGTGCGAGCTTGCCACGAGTACATGCTCAGATTCGAACGAACGAGGATTGAAACCCCATGAGAGCGTTCTATTACGCCTAAAGAGTGCGAGCTTGCCACGAGTACATGCTCAGATTCGAACGAACGAGGATTGAAACCCCATGAGAGCGTTCTATTGCGCCTAAGAGTGCGAGCTTGCCACGAGTACATGCTCAGATTCGAACGAACGAGGATTGAAACCCCATGAGAGCTTTCTATTGCGCCTAAGAGTGCGAGCTTGCCACGAGTACATGCTCAGATTCGAACGAACGAGGATTGGAACCCCATGAGAGCTTTCTATTGCGCCTAAGAGTGCGAGCTTGCCACGAGTACATGCTCAGATTCGAACGAACGAGGATTGGAACCCCATGAGAGCTTTCTATCTAAGAGTGCGAGCTTGCCACGAGTACATGCTCAGATTCGAACGAACGAGGATTGTAACCCCTTGAGAGCTTTCTATTGCGCCTAAAGATTGCGAGCTTGCCACGAGTACATGCTCAGATTCGAACGAACGAGGATTGAAACCCCATGAGAGCGTTCTATTGCGCCTAAGAGTGCGAGCTTGCCACGAGTACATGCTCAGATTCGAACGAACGAGGATTGGAACCCCAAGAGCGCTTTCTATTGCGCCTAAGAGTGCGAGCTTGCCACGAGTACATGCTCAGATTCGAACGAACGAGGATTGAAACCCCATGAGAGCATTCTATTACGCCTAAAGAGTGCGAGCTTGCCACGAGTACATGCTCAGATTCGAACGAACGAGGATTGGAACCCCATGAGAGCTTTCTATTGCGCCTAAGAGTGCGAGCTTGCCACGAGTACATGCTCAGATTCGAACGAACGAGGATTGAAACCCCATGAGAGCGTTCTATTACGCCTAAAGAATGCGAGCTTGCCACGAGTACATGCTCAGATTCGAACGAACGAGGATTGAAACCCCATGAGAGCGTTCTATTACGCCCTAAGAGTGCGAGCTTGCCACGAGTACATGCTCAGATTCGAACGAACGAGGATTGAAACCCCATGAGAGCTTTCTATTGCGCCTAAGAGTGCGAGCTTGCCACGAGTACATGCTCAGATTCGAACGAACGAGGATTGAAACCCCGTGAGAGCTTTCTATTACGCCCAAGAGTGCGAGCTTGCCACGAGTACATGCTCAGATTCGAACGAACGAGGATTGAAACCAATGAGAGCGTTCTATTGCGCCTAAGAGTGCGAGCTTGCCACGAGTACATGCTCAGATTCGAACGAACGAGGATTGGAACCCCATGAGAGCTTTCTATTGCGCTAAGAGTGCGAGCTCGCCACGAGTACATGCTCAGATTCGAACGAACGAGGATTGAAACCCCATGAGAGCGTTCTATTGCGCCTAAGAGTGCGAGCTTGCCACGAGTACATGCTCAGATTCGAACGAACGAGGATTGAAACCCATGAGAGCTTTCTATTGCGCCTAAAGAGTGCGAGCTTGCCACGAGTACATGCTCAGATTCGAACGAACGAGGATTGAAACCCCATGAGAGCGTTCTATTACGCCCCTAAGAGTGCGAGCTTGCCACGAGTACATGCTCAGATTCGAACGAACGAGGATTGAAACCCCATGAGAGCTTTCTATTGCGCCCAAAGAGTGCGAGCTTGCCACGAGTACATGCTCAGATTCGAACGAACGAGGATTGAAACCCCATGAGAGCTTTCTATTGCGCCTAAGAGTGCGAGCTTGCCACGAGTACATGCTCAGATTCGAACGAACGAGGATTGAAACCCCATGAGAGCTTTCTATTGCGCCTAAGAGTGCGAGCTTGCCACGAGTACATGCTCAGATTCGAACGAACGAGGATTGAAACCCCATGAGAGCGTTCTATTGCGCCTAAGAGTGCGAGATTGCCACGAGTACATGCTCAGATTCGAACGAACGAGGATTGAAACCCCATGAGAGCTTTCTATTGCGCCTAAGAGTGCGAGCTTGCCACGAGTACATGCTCAGATTCGAACGAACGAGGATTGGAAACCCATGAGAGCTTTCTATTGCGCCTAAGAGTGCGAGCTTGCCACGAGTACATGCTCAGATTCGAACGAACGAGGATTGAAACCCCATGAGAGCGTTCTATTACGCCCTAAGAGTGCGAGCTTGCCACGAGTACATGCTCAGATTCGAACGAACGAGGATTGAAACCCCATGAGAGCTTTCTATTGCGCCGAAGAGTACGAGATTGCCACGAGTACATGCTCAGATTCGAACGAACGAGGATTGAAACCCCATGAGAGCGTTCTATTACGCCTTAAGAGTGCGAGATTGCCACGAGTACATGCTTAGATTCGAACGAACGAGGATTGGAACCCCATGAGCGCTTTCTATTGCGCCTAAGAGTGCGAGCTTGCCACGAGTACATGCTCAGATTCGAACGAACGAGGATTGAAACCCCATGAGAGCGTACTATTACGCCCTAAGAGTGCGAGATTGCCACGAGTACATGCTCAGATTCGAACGATCGAGCATTGAAACCCCATGAGAGCGTTCTATTGCGCCTAAGAGTGCGAGCTTGCCACGAGTACATGCTCAGATTCGAACGAACGAGGATTGAAACCCCATGAGAGCGTTCTATTGCGCCTAAGAGTGCGAGCTTGCCACGAGTACATGCTCAGATTCGAACGAACGAGGATTGGAACCCCATGAGAGCTTTCTATTGCGCCTAAGAGTGCGAGCTTGCCACGAGTACATGCTCAGATTCGAACGAACGAGGATTGGAACCCCATGAGAGCTTTCTATTGCGCCTAAGAGTGCGAGCTTGCCACGAGTACATGCTCAGATTCGAACGAACGAGGATTGAAACCCCATGAGAGCGTTCTATTACGCCAAAGAGTGCGAGCTTGCCACGAGTACATGCTCAGATTCGAACGAACGAGGATTGAAACCCCATGAGAGCTTTCTATTGCGCCTAAGAGTGCGAGCTTGCCACGAGTACATGCTCAGATTCGAACGAACGAGGATTGAAACCCCATGAGAGCTTCTATTGCGCCCCTAAGAGTGCGAGCTTGCCACGAGTACATGCTCAGATTCGAACGAACGAGGATTGAAACCCCATGAGAGCTTTCTATTGCGCCTAAGAGTGCGAGCTTGCCACGAGTACATGCTCAGATTCGAACGAACGAGGATTGGAACCCCATGAGAGCTTTCTATTGCGCCTAAGAGTGCGAGCTTGCCACGAGTACATGCTCAGATTCGAACGAACGAGGATTGAAACCCCATGAGAGCGTTCTATTACGCCCTAAGAGTGCGAGCTTGCCACGAGTACATGCTCAGATTCGAACGAACGAGGATTGAAACCCCATGATGAGAGCGTTCTATTACGCGCCTAAGAGTGCGAGAGCTTGCCACGAGTACATGCTCAGATTTCGAACGAACGAGGATTGAAACCCCATGAGAGCGTTCTATTGCGCCTAAGAGTGCGAGCTTGCCACGAGTACATGCTCAGATTCGAACGAACGAGGATTGAAACCCCATGAGAGCTTTCTATTGCGCCTAAGAGTGCGAGCTTGCCACGAGTACATGCTCAGATTCGAACGAACGAGGATTGAAACCCCATGAGAGCGTTCTATTACGCCTAAAGAGTGCGAGCTTGCCACGAGTACATGCTCAGATTCGAACGAACGAGCATTGAAACCCTATGAGAGCTTTCTATTGCGCCTAAGAGTGCGAGCTTGCCCCGAGTACATGCTCAGATTCGAACGAACGAGGATTGGAACCCCATGAGAGCTTTCTATTGTGCCTAAGAGTGCGAGCTTGCCACGAGTACATGCTCAGATTCGAACGAACGAGGATTGAAACCCCATGAGAGCATTCTATTACGGCCCAAGGTGCGAGCTTGCCACGAGTACATGCTCAGATTCGAACGAACGAGGATTGAAACCCCCCCCATGAGAGCTTTCTATTACGCCTAAAGAGAGTGCGAGCTTGCCACGAGTTAATGCTCAGATTAAAAACGAACGAGGATTGAAACCCCATGAGAGCGTTCTATTACGCCTAAGAGTGCGAGCTTGCCACGAGTACATGCTCAGATTCGAACGAACGAGGATTGAAACCCCATGAGAGCTTTCTATTGCGCCTAAGAGTACGAGCTTGCCACGAGTACATGCTCAGATTCGAACGAACGAGGATTGAAACCCCATGAGAGCTTTCTATTGCCCCTAAGAGTGCGAGCTTGCCACGAGTACATGCTCAGATTCGAACGAACGAGGATTGATTGAACCCCATGAGAGCGTTCTATTGCGCCAAAGAGTGCGAGCTTGCCACGAGTACATGCTCAGATTCGAAAGAACGAGGATTGAAACCCCATGAGAGCTTTCTATTGCGCCTAAGATTGTGCGAGCTTGCCACGAGTACATGCTCAGATTCGAACGAACGAGGATTGAAACCCCATGAGAGCGTTCTATTACGCCTAAAGAGTGCGAGCTTGCCACGAGTACATGCTCAGATTCGAACGAACGAGGATTGAAACCCCATGAGAGCGTTTCTATTGCGCCCAAGAGTGCGAGCTTGCCACGAGTACATGCTCAGATTCGAACGAACGAGGATTGAAAACCCCATGAGAGCGTTCTATTGCGCCCAAGAGTGCGAGCTTGCCACGAGTACATGCTCAGATTCGAACGAACGAGGATTGGAAACCCCATGAGAGCGTTCTATTACGCCTAAGAGTGCGAGCTTGCCACGAGTACATGCTCAGATTCGAACGAACGAGGATTGAAAACCCATGAGAGCGTTACTATTGCCCTAAGAGTGCGAGCTTGCCACGAGTACATGCTCAGATTCGAACGAACGAGGATTGAAACCCCATGAGAGCGTTCTATTACGTCCAAAGAGTGCGAGCTTGCCACGAGTACATGCTCAGATTCGAACGAACGAGGATTGAACCCCATGAGAGCGTTCTATTGCGCCCAAAGAGTGCGAGCTTGCCACGAGTACATGCTCAGATTCGAACGAACGAGGATTGAAACCCCATGAGAGCGTTTCTATTGCGCCTAAGAGTGCGAGCTTGCCACGAGTACATGCTCAGATTCGAACGAACGAACGAGGATTGAAACCCCATGAGAGCTTTCTATTACGCCTAAGAGTGCGAGCTTGCCACGAGTACATGCTCAGATTCGAACGAACGAGAGGATTGAAACCCCATGAGAGCTTTCTATTACGCCCTAAGAGTGCGAGCTTGCCACGAGTACATGCTCAGATTCGAACGAACGAGGATTGAAACCCCATGAGAGCGTTCTATTACGCCCAAAAGAGTGCGAGCTTGCCACGAGTACATGCTCAGATTCGAACGAACGAGGATTGAAACCCCATGAGAGCGTTCTATTGTACGCCTAAGAGTGCGAGCTTGCCACGAGTACATGCTCAGATTCGAACGAACGAGGATTGAAACCCCATGAGAGCGTTCTATTACGCCAAAGAGTGCGAGCTTGCCACGAGTACATGCTCAGATTCGAAACGAACGAGGATTGAAACCCCATGAGAGAGCGTTCTATTGCGCCCTAAGAGTGCGAGCTTGCCACGAGTACATGCTCAGATTCGAACGAACGAGGATTGAAACCCCATGAGAGCGTTCTATTACGCCCAAGAGTGCGAGCTTGCCACGAGTACATGCTCAGATTCGAACGAACGAGGATTGAAACCCCATGAGAGAGCTTTCTATTGCCCCTAAGAGTGCGAGCTTGCCACGAGTACATGCTCAGATTCGAAACGAACGAGGATTGAAACCCCATGAGAGCGTTCTATTACGCCCAAAGAGTGCGAGCTTGCCACGAGTACATGCTCAGATTCGAACGACGACGAGGATTGAAACCCCATGAGAGCGTTCTATTACGCGCCAAAGAGTGTGCGAGCTTGCCACGAGTACATGCTCAGATTCGAACGAACGAGGATTGAAACCCCATGAGAGCGTTCTATTGCGCCTAAGAGTGCGAGCTTGCCACGAGTACATGCTCAGATTCGAACGAACGAGGATTGAAACCCCATGAGAGCGTTCTATTACGCCCAAACAGTGCGAGCTTGCCACGAGTACATGCTCAGATTCGAACGAACGAGGGATTGAAACCCCATGAGAGAGCTTTCTATTACGCCCAAAGAGTGCGAGCTTGCCACGAGTACATGCTCAGATTCGACACGAACGAGAGGATTGAAACCCCATGAGAGCGTTCTATTACGCCTAAGAGTGCGAGCTTGCCACGAGTACATGCTCAGATTCGAACGAACGAGGATTGAAACCCCATGAGAGCGTTCTATTACGCCCTAAGAGTGCGAGCTAGCTTGCCACGAGTACATGCTCAGATTCGAACGAAACGAACGGATTGAACCCCATGAGAGCGTTCTATTACGCCCAAAGAGTGCGAGCTTGCCACGAGTACATGCTCAGATTCGAACGAACGAGGATTGAAACCCCCATGAGAGCGTTCTATTACTACGCGCCTAAGAGTGCGAGATTGCCACGAGTACATGCTCAGATTCGAACGAACGAGGATTGAAACCCCATGAGAGCGTTCTATTGCGCCTAAAGAGTGCGAGCTTGCCACGAGTACATGCTCAGATTCGAACGAACGAGGATTGAAACCCCATGAGAGCTTTCTATTGCCCTAAGAGTGCGAGCTTGCCACGAGTACATGCTCAGATTCGATCGAACGAAACGAGGATTGAAACCCATGAGAGCGTTCTATTACGCCCTAAGAGTGCGAGCTTGCCACGAGTACATGCTCAGATTCGAACGAACGAACGAGGATTGAAACCCCATGAGAGCGTTCCTATTACGCCCTAAGAGTGCGAGCTTGCCACGAGTACATGCTTAGATTCGAACGAACGAGTATTGAAAACCCCATGAGAGCGTTCTATTACGCCCAAAGAGTGCGAGCTTGCCACGAGTACATGCTCAGATTCGAACGAACGAGGATTGAAACCCCATGAGAGCGTTCTATTATGCCCGCAGAGTGCGAGCTTGCCACGAGTACATGCTCAGATTCGAACGAACGAGGATTGAAACCCCATGAGAGCGTTCTATTGCGCCTAAGAGTGCGAGCTTGCCACGAGTACATGCTCAGATTCAAACGAACGAGTATTGAAACCCCATGAGAGCGTTCTATTAAGCCCAATGCTCAGATTCGAACGAACGAGGATTGAAACCCCATGAGAGCGTTCTATTACGCCCAAAGAGTGCTAGCTTGCCACGAGTACATGCTCATATTCAAACGAACGAGGATTGAAAAACCCATGAGAGCGTTCTATTCTATCGCCCAAAGAGTGCGAGCTTGCCACGAGTACATGCTCAGATTCGAACGAACGAGGATTGGAAACCCCATGAGAGCGTTTCTATTGCGCCTAAGAGTGCGAGCTTGCCACGAGTACATGCTCAGATTCGAACGAACGAGGATTGAAAACCCCATGAGAGCGTTCTATTACGCCCAAGAGTGCGAGCTTGCCACGAGTACATGCTCAGATTCGAACGAACGAGGATTGAAACCCCATGAGAGCTTTCTATTGCGCCCAAAGAGTGCGAGCTTGCCACGAGTACATGCTCATGATTCGAACGAACGAGGATTGAAACCCCATGAGAGCGTTCTATTACGCCCTAAGAGTGCGAGCTTGCCACGAGTACATGCTCAGATTCGAACGAACGAGGATTGAAACCCCATGAGAGCGTTCTATTAGGCCCAAAGAGTGCGAGCTTGCCACGAGTACGTGCTCAGATTCGAACGAACGAGGATTGAAACCCATTGAGAGCGTTCTATTACGCCCAAAGAGTGCGAGCTTGCCACGAGTACATGCTCAGATTCGAACGAACGAGGATTGACCCCATGAGAGCGTTCTATTACGCCTAAGAGTGCGAGCTTGCCACTAGTACATGCTCAGATTCGAACGAACGAGGATTGAACCCCATGAGAGCGTTCTATTACGCCCAAAGAGTGCGAGCTTGCCACGAGTACATGCTCAGATTCGAACGAACGAGGATTGACCCCATGAGAGCGTTCTATTACGCCTAAGAGTGCGAGCTTGCCACTAGTACATGCTCAGATTCGAACGAACGAGGATTGAAACCCCATGAGAGCGTTCTATTATGCCCAAAGAGTGCGAGCTTGCCACGAGTACATGCTCAGATTCGAACGAACGAGGATTGAAACCCCATGAGAGCATTCTATTACGCCTAAAGAGTGCGAGTTTTCCACGAGTACATTCTCAGATTCGAACGAACGAGGATTGAAAACCCCATGAGAGCTTTCTATTACGCCCTAAGAGTGCGAGCTTGCCACGAGTACATGCTCAGATTCGAACGAACGAGGATTGAAACCCCATGAGAGCGTTCTATTACGCCCAAAGAGTGCGAGCTTGCCACGAGTACATGCTCAGATTCGAACGAACGAGGATTGAAACCCCATGAGAGCGTTCTATTACGCCTAAGAGTGCGAGCTTGCCACGAGTACATGCTCAGATTCGAACGAACGAGGATTGAAACCCCATGAGAGCGTTCTATTACGCGTAAGAGTGCGAGCTTGCCACGAGTACATGCTCAGATTCGAACGAACGAGGATTGAAACCCCATGAGAGCGTTCTATTACGCCCAAAGAGTGCGAGCTTGCCACGAGTACATGCTCAGATTCGAACGAACGAGGATTGAAACCCCGTGAGAGCGTTCTATTACGCCAAGAGTGCGAGCTTGCCACGAGTACATGCTCATATTCGAACGAACGAGGATTGGAACCCCATGAGAGCTTTCTATTGCGCCTAAGAGTGCGAGCTTGCCATGAGTACATGCTTAGATTCGAACGAACGAGGATTGAAACCCCATGAGAGCGTTCTATTACGCCCTAAGAGTGCGAGCTTGCCACGAGTATATGTACTAATTCGAATGAACGATGATTGAAACCCCATGAGAGCGTTCTATTACGCCCTAAGAGTGCGAGCTTGCCACGAGTACATGCTCAGATTTGAACGAACGAGGATTGAAACCCCATGAGAGCGTTCTATTACGCCCAAAGAGTGCGAGCTTGCCACGAGTACATGCTCAGATTCGAACGAACGAGGATTGAAACCCCATGAGAGCGTTCTATTACGCCTAAGAGTGCGAGCTTGCCACGAGTACATGCTTGAATTCGAACGAACGAGGATTGAAACCCCATGAGAGCGTTCTATTACGCCCATAGAGTGCGAGCTTGCCACGAGTACATGCTCAGATTCGAACGAACGAGGATTGAAACCCCATGAGAGCGTTCTATTACGCCCAAAGAGTGCGAGCTTGCACGAGTACATGCTCAGATTCGAACAAACGAGGATTGAAGCCCCATGAGAGCGTTCTATTACGCCCAAAAGAGTGCGAGCTTGCCACGAGTACATGCTCAGATTCGAACGAACGAGGATTGAAACCCCATGAGAGCGTTCTATTGCCCAAGAGTGCGAGCTTGCCACGAGTCATGCTCAGATTCGAAATGAACGAGGATTGAACCCCATGAGAGCACGTTCTATTACGCGCCAAAGAGTGCGAGCTTGCCACGAGTACATGCTCAGATTCGAACGAACGAGGATTGAAAACCCCATGAGAGCGTTCTATTATCTCAAAGAGTGCGAGCTTGCCACAGTACATGCTCAGATTCGAACGAACGAGGATTGAAACCCCATGAGAGCGTTCTATTACGCCCCTAAGAGTGCGAGTTGCCACGAGTACATGGTGCTCAGATTCGTACATTATAATAGCTATCGAAAAACTAGTGGGATGAAACCCCAAAAGAGAGTAGTTCCGATTACCAGTGGGTTCGAACAAAGAGTGCCGAGCCCCACTGCCACGAGTTACGAAAGAGAGCGAGCTTCGATTATACAAATTCGAATGTGAACGATCTTGAAGCCCCATGAGATTTTCTATTACGCCCTAAAGAGTGCGAGCTTTGCCACGAGTACATGCTCATGATTCGAACGAACGAGGATTGAAACCCATGACCCGTTCTATTACGCCAAAGAGTGCGAGATTGCCACGAGTACATGCTCAGATTCGAACGAACGAGGATTGAAACCCCATGAGAGCGTTCTATTACGCCCTAAGAGTGCGAGATTGCCACGAGTACATGCTCAGATTCATAACGAACGAGGATTGAAACCCCATGAGAGCGTTCTATTACGCCCAAGAGTGCGAGCTTGCCACGAGTACATGCTCAGATTCGAACGAACGAGGCCCATTGGAACCCCATGAAGCCCATTCACTAAAGAGTGAGCGAGCTTGCCACGAGTACATGCTCAGATTGTCGACGAAAAGTCGAGGGAGGTCATTGAAACCCATGAGAGCGAGCTATTAACGCCACGAAAGAGTGTGAGGATTGCCCCGAGTTCATGCTCAGATTCGAACGACTCAACGAGGATTGAAACCCACATGAGAGCGTTCTATTACGCCCAAGAGTGCGAGCTTGCCACGAGTACATGCTCAGATTCGAACGAACGAGGATTGAACCCCATGAGAGCGTTCTATTACGCCTAAGAGCGAGCGAGCTTGCCACGAGTACATGCTCAATTCGAACAAGAACGAGGATTGAAACCCCATGGATTGAGAAGCGAATGAGCAATTAACGCCATGAGAGTGCGAGCTTGCCACGAGTACATGCTCAGATTCGAACGAACGAGGATTGAAACCCCATGAGAGCGTTCTATTATACGCCAAAGAGTGCGAGGCTTGCCATCAGTACATGCTCAGATTCGAACGAACGAGGATTGAAACCCCATGAGAGCGTTCTATTACGCCTAAGAGTGCGAGCTTGCCACGAGTACATGCTCAGATTCGAACGAACGAGGATTGAAACCCCATGAGAGCTTTACTATTACGCCCCAAGAGTGCGAGCTTGCCACGAACCCTACATGCTCAGATTCGAACGTAACGAGGATTGAGCCCCAACCCCATGAGCTAAAGAGTGCGTTCTACGATTACGCCCTAAGAGTGCAAGAGGTTGCCACGAGTACATGCTCAGATTCGAACGAACGAGATTCAAACCCCATGAGAGCGTTCTATTACGCCCAAAGAGTGCGAGCTTGCCCCGAGTACTTGCTCAGATTCGAACGAACGAGGATTGAAGCCCCATGAGAGCGTTCTATTACGCCCAAAGAGTGCGAGCTTGCCACGAGTACATGCTCAGATTCGAACGAACGAGGATTGAAACCCCATGAGAGCGTTCTATTACGCCCAAAGAGTGCGAGCTTGCCACGAGTACATGCTCAGATTCGAACGAACGAGGATTGAAACACCGTGAGAGCGTTCTATTACGCCCAAGAGTGCGAGCTTGCCACGAGTACATGCTCAGATTCGAACGAACGAGGATTGAAACCCCATGAGAGCGTTCTATTATACGCCCAAAGAGTGCGAGCTTGCCACGAGTACATGCTCAGATTCGAACGAACGAGGATTGAAACCCCATGAGAGCGTTCTATTACGCCTAAGAGTGCGAGCTTGCCACGAGTACATGCTCAGATTCGAACGAACGAGGATTGAAACCCCATGAGAGCGTTCTATTACGCCCAAAGAGTGCGAGCTTGCCACGAGTACATGCTCAGATTCGAACGAACGAGGATTGAAACCCCATGAGAGCGTTCCATTACGCCTAAGAGTGCGAGCTTTGCCACGAGGAATTGCTCAGATTCGAACGAACGAGGATTGAAACCCCATGAGAGCGTTCCAAGCCCAAAGAGTGCGAGCTGGCCACGAGTACATGCTCAGATTCGAACGAACGAGGATTGACCCCATGAGAGCGTTCTCTTACGCCTAAGAGTGCGAGCTTGCCACGAGTACATGCTCAGATTCGAACGAACGAGGATTGAAACCCCATGAGAGCGTTCTATTACGCCCTAAGAGTGCGAGCTTGCCACGAGTACATGCTCAGATTCGAAACGAACGAGGATTGAAACCCCCATTAGAGCGTTCTATTGCATCGCCTAAGAGTGCGAGCTTGCCACGAGTACATGCTCAGCATTTATTCGAAACGAACGAGGATTGAAACCCCATGAGAGCGTTCTATTACGCCCAAAGAGTGCGAGCTTTGCCACGAGTCACAATGCTCAGATTCGAAATCGAACGAGGATTTTGAAACCCCATGAGAGCGTTCTATTACGCCCAAAGAGTGCGAGCTTGCCACGAGTACATGCTCAGATTCGAACGAACGAGGATTGAAAACCCCATGAGAGCGCTCAATTACGCCCAAAGAGTGCGCGAGCTTGCCACGAGTACATGCTCAGATTTCGAACGAACGAGGATTGAAACCCCATGAGAGCGTTCTATTACGCCAAAGAGTGCGAGCAATGCCACGAGTACATGCTCAGATTCGAACGAACGAGGATTGAAACCCCCATGAGAGCGTTCTATTACGCCTAAAGAGTGCGAAGCTTGCCACGAGTTCTATGTTACATGCTCAGATTCGAACGAACGAGGATTGAAACCCCATGAGAGCGTTCTATTCACGCCCAAAGAGTGCGAGCTTGCCACGAGTACATGCTCAGATTCGAACGAACGAGGATTGAAACCCCATGAGAGCGTTTCTATTACGCCCTAAAGGAGTGCGAGCTTGCCACGGAGTACATGCTCAGATTCGAACGAACGAGGATTGAAACCCCATGAGAGCGTTCTATTACGCCCAAAGAGTGCGAGCTTGCCACGAGTACATGCTCACAATAGATTCGAACGAACGAGGATTGAATACCCCATGAGAAGCGTTCTATTACGCCTAAGAGTGCGAGCTTGCCACGAGTACATGCTCAGATTCGACGAACGAGGATTGAAAACCCCATGAGAGCGTTCTATTACGCCCTAAGAGTGCGATTGCCACGAGTACATGCTCAGATTCGAACGAACGAGGATTGAAACCCCATGAGGAGCGTTCTATTTACGCCCAAAGAGTGCGAGCTTGCCACGAGTACATGCTCAGATTCGAACGAACGAGGATTGAAACCCATCATGAGAGCGTTCTATTACGCCCAAAGAGTGCGAGCTTTGCCACGAGTACAAGCTCAGATTCGAACGAACGAGGATTGAAACCCATCGACGAGCGTTCTATTACGCCTAAGAGTGCGAGCTTGCCACGAGTAATGCTCAGATTCGAACGAACGAGGATTGAAGCCCCATGCGAGAGTCGTTCTATTACGCCCAAAGAGTGATCGAGCTTGCCACGAGTACATGCTCAAGATTCGAACGATACGTTGAGGATTGAAACCCCATGAGAGCGTTCTACTAGCGCCGCAAAGAGTGCGAGCTTTGCCAAGAGTACATGGCTCAGATTCGAACAAGAACTGTGCACGATTGAAACCCGACATGAGCAGACTGTTCTAATTTAATGCGCGCGCAAAAGAGTGCGAGGGCTTAGCCACGAGTACATGCAATAGCATATTCGATACGAACGAGGATTGAAGCCCCATGAGCAGCGCTTTCTATTACCGCCTAAGCAGTGCGAGCTTGCCCACGAGTACATGAGCTCAGAATTCGAATCCGTAACGAGGATTGAAGCCCCATGAGGAAACATACCATTAAAGCCTCAAGAGAGTGGCGAAGATTTGCCACGCGTACATGCAGATTCACGACGCACGAGGATTGAAAGCGAACTCGATCGAGACCATTGCTCAAAACCCCATGAGGAGCGTTCAGTTACGGTACCGCCCAAAAGAGTGCACGAGCTTGCCACGAGTACATGCTCAGATCGCGAACGAACGAGGATTGAAACCCCATGAGAGCTTTCTACGTATTGCGCCTAAGGATGAGTGCGAGCTTGCCACGAAGTAACATGCTCAGATTCGAACGAACGAACGATTGAAAGCCCCAAAGTGATAACGTTCTAATTCACGCCTAAAGAGTGCGAGCTTGCCACGAGTACATGCTCAGATTCGAACGAACGATCGATTGGAACCCCATGAGAGCTTTCTGCATTAGCGCCTAACGAGTGCGAGCTTGCCACGAGTACTTGCTCATAATTCGATACGAGACGATGGATTGCAAGCTACGCCATTAGGAGTGTTCTATTACGCCCACACTAGAGTGGCGAGGATAGGCTGTGGCACGAGTACAACAGCCTCAATTCGACCGACGAGGATTGAAACGAACGAGGATTGAAACCTCATGAGAGCGTTCTATTACGCCCAAAGAGTGCGAGCTTGCCACGAGTACATGCTCAGATTCGAACGAACGAGGATTGAAACCCCATGAGAGCGTTCTATTACGCCCAAGAGTGCGAGCTTGCCACGAGTACATGCTCAGATTCGAACGAACGAGGATTGAAACCCCATGAGAGCGTTCTATTACGCCTAAGAGTGCGAGCTTGCCACGAGTACATGCTCAGATTCGAACGAACGAGGATTGAAACCCCATGAGAGCGTTCTATTACGCCTAAAGAGTGCGAGCTTGCCACGAGTACATGCTCAGATTCGAACGAACGAGGATTGAAACCCCATGAGAGCGTTCTATTACGCCCAAAGAGTGCGAGCTTGCCACGAGTACATGCTCAGATTCGAACGAACGAGGATTGAAACCCCATGAGAGCGTTCTATTACGCCCAAAGAGTGCGGGCTTGCCACGAGTACATGCTCAGATTCGAACGAACGAGGATTGAAACCCCATGAGAGCGTTCTATTACGCCTAAAGAGAGCGAGCTTGCCACGAGTACATGCTCAGATTCGAACGAACGAGGATTGAAACCCCATGAGAGCGTTCTATTACGCCCAAAGAGTGCGAGCTTGCCACGAGTACATGCTCAGATTCGAACGAACGAGGATTGAAACCCCATGAGAGCGTTCTATTACGCCCAAAGAGTGCGAGCTTGCCACGAGTACATGCTCAGATTCGAACGAACGAGGATTGAAACCCCATGAGAGCGTTCTATTACGCCCAAAGAGTGCGAGCTTGCCACGAGTACATGCTCAGATTCGAACGAACGAGGATTGAAACCCCATGAGAGCGTTCTATTACGCCCAAAGAGTGCGAGCTTGCCACGAGTACATGCTCAGATTCGAACGAACGAGGATTGAAACCCCATGAGAGCGTTCTATTACGCCCAAAGAGTGCGAGCTTGCCACGAGTACATGCTCAGATTCGAACGAACGAGGATTGAAACCCCATGAGAGCGTTCTATTACGCCCAAAGAGTGCGAGCTTGCCACGAGTACATGCTCAGATTCGAACGAACGAGGATTGAAACCCCATGAGAGCGTTCTATTACGCCCAAAGAGTGCGAGCTTGCCACGAGTACATGCTCAGATTCGAACGAACGAGGATTGAAACCCCATGAGAGCGTTCTATTACGCCCAAAGAGTGCGAGCTTGCCACGAGTACATGCTCAGATTCGAACGAACGAGGATTGAAACCCCATGAGAGCGTTCTATTACGCCTAAGAGTGCGAGCTTGCCACGAGTACATGCTCAGATTCGAACGAACGAGGATTGAAACCCCATGAGAGCGTTCTATTACGCCCAAGAGTGCGAGCTTGCCACGAGTACATGCTCAGATTCGAACGAACGAGGATTGAAACCCCATGAGAGCGTTCTATTACGCCTAAGAGTGCGAGCTTGCCACGAGTACATGCTCAGATTCGAACGAACGAGGATTGAAACCCCATGAGAGCGTTCTATTACGCCTAAGAGTGCGAGCTTGCCACGAGTACATGCTCAGATTCGAACGAACGAGGATTGAAACCCCATGAGAGCGTTCTATTACGCCCAAGAGTGCGAGCTTGCCACGAGTACTTGCTCAGATTCGAACGAACGAGGATTGAAACCCCATGAGAGCGTTCTATTACGCCCAAAGAGTGCGAGCTTGCCACGAGTACATGCTCAGATTCGAACGAACGAGGATTGAAACCCCATGAGAGCGTTCTATTACGCCCAAAGAGTGCGAGCTTGCCACGAGTACATGCTCAGATTCGAACGAACGAGGATTGAAACCCCATGAGAGCGTTCTATTACGCCTAAGAGTGCGAGCTTGCCACGAGTACATGCTCAGATTCGAACGAACGAGGATTGAAACCCCATGAGAGCGTTCTATTACGCCCAAAGAGTGCGAGCTTGCCACGAGTACATGCTCAGATTCGAACGAACGAGGATTGAAACCCCATGAGAGCGTTCTATTACGCCCAAAGAGTGCGAGCTTGCCACGAGTACATGCTCAGATTCGAACGAACGAGGATTGAAACCCCATGAGAGCGTTCTATTACGCCCAAAGAGTGCGAGCTTGCCACGAGTACATGCTCAGATTCGAACGAACGAGGATTGAAACCCCATGAGAGCGTTCTATTATGCCCAAAGAGTGCGAGCTTGCCACGAGTACATGCTCAGATTCGAACGAACGAGGATTGAAACCCATGAGAGCGTTCTATTACGCCTAAGAGTGCGAGCTTGCCACGAGTACATGCTCAGATTCGAACGAACGAGGATTGAAACCCCATGAGAGCGTTCTATTACGCCCAAAGAGTGCGAGCTTGCCACGAGTACATGCTCAGATTCGAACGAACGAGGATTGAAACCCCATGAGAGCGTTCTATTACGCCCAAGAGTGCGAGCTTGCCACGAGTACATGCTCAGATTCGAACGAACGAGGATTGAAACCCCATGAGAGCGTTCTATTACGCCTAAAGAGTGCGAGCTTGCCACGAGTACATGCTCAGATTCGAACGAACGAGGATTGAAACCCCATGAGAGCGTTCTATTACGCCTAAGAGTGCGAGCTTGCCACGAGTACATGCTCAGATTCGAACGAACGAGGATTGAAAACCCATGAGAGCGTTCTATTACGCCTAAAGAGTGCGAG
The DNA here is from genome assembly GCA_016920855.1 of Puya raimondii. Lineage (NCBI taxonomy): Eukaryota > Viridiplantae > Streptophyta > Magnoliopsida > Poales > Bromeliaceae > Puya > Puya raimondii. The sequence goes on along the minus strand of JABWPP010000050.1, from coordinate 69,443,515 downwards.
CTTGCCACGAGTACATGCTCAGATTCGAACGAACGAGGATTGAAACCCCATGAGAGCGTTCTATTACGCCCAAAGAGTGCGAGCTTGCCACGAGTACATGCTCAGATTCGAACGAACGAGGATTGAAACCCCATGAGAGCGTTCTATTACGCCCAAAGAGTGCGAGCTTGCCACGAGTACATGCTCAGATTCGAACGAACGAGGATTGAAACCCCATGAGAGCGTTCTATTACGCCCAAAGAGTGCGAGCTTGCCACGAGTACATGCTCAGATTCGAACGAACGAGGATTGAAACCCCATGAGAGCGTTCTATTACGCCCTAAGAGTGCGAGCTTGCCACGAGTACATGCTCAGATTCGAACGAACGAGGATTGAAACCCCATGAGAGCGTTCTATTACGCCCAAAGAGTGCGAGCTTGCCACGAGTACATGCTCAGATTCGAACGAACGAGGATTGAAACCCCCATGAGAGCGTTCTATTACCCTAAGAGTGTGCGAGCTTGCCACGAGTACATGCTCAGATTCGAACGAACGAGGATTGAAACCCCATGAGAGCGTTCTATTACGCCTAAGAGTGCGAGCTTGCCACGAGTACATGCTCAGATTCGAACGAACGAGGATTGAAACCCCATGAGAGCGTTCTATTACGCCTAAGAGTGCGAGCTTGCCACGAGTACATGCTCAGATTCGAACGAACGAGGATTGAAACCCCATGAGAGCGTTCTATTATGCCTAAGAGTGCGAGCTTGCCACGAGTACATGCTCAGATTCGAACGAACGAGGATTGAAACCCCATGAGAGCGTTCTATTACGCCCAAAGAGTGCGAGCTTGCCACGAGTACATGCTCAGATTCGAACGAACGAGGATTGAAACCCCATGAGAGCGTTCTATTACGCCCAAGAGTGCGAGCTTGCCACGAGTACTTGCTCAGATTCGAACGAACGAGGATAGAAACCCCATGAGAGCGTTCTATTATTACGCCCAAGAGTGCGAGCTTGCCACGAGTACATGCTCAGATTCGAACGAACGAGGATTGAAACCCCATGAGAGCGTTCTATTACGCCCAAAGAGTGCGAGCTTGCCACGAGTACATGCTCAGATTCGAACGAACGAGGATTGAAACCCCATGAGAGCGTTCTATTACGCCTAAGAGTGCGAGCTTGCCACGAGTACATGCTCAGATTCGAACGAACGAGGATTGAAACCCCATGAGAGCGTTCTATTACGCCCAAAGAGTGCGAGCTTGCCACGAGTACATGCTCAGATTCGAACGAACGAGGATTGAAACCCCATGAGAGCGTTCTATTACGCCTAAAGAGTGCGAGCTTGCCACGAGTACATGCTCAGATTCGAACGAACGAGGATTGAAACCCCATGAGAGCGTTCTATTGCTCCTAAGAGTGCGAGCTTGCCACGAGTACATGCTCAGATTCGAACGAACGAGGATTGAAACCCCATGAGAGCGTTCTATTACGCCCAGTACATGCTCAGATTCGAACGAACGAGGATTGAAACCCCATGAGAGCGTTCTATTACGCCCAAAGAGTGCGAGCTTGCCACGAGTACATGCTCAGATTCGAACGAACGAGGATTGAAACCCCATGAGAGCGTTCTATTACGCCCAAAGAGTGCGAGCTTGCCACGAGTACATGCTCAGATTCGAACGAACGAGGATTGAAACCCCATGAGAGCGTTCTATTACGCCTAAGAGTGCGAGCTTGCCACGAGTACATGCTCAGATTCGAACGAACGAGGATTGAAACCCCATGAGAGCGTTCTATTACGCCTAAAGAGTGCGAGCTTGCCACGAGTACATGCTCAGATTCGAACGAACGAGGATTGAAACCCCATGAGAGCGTTCTATTACGCCCAAAGAGTGCGAGCTTGCCACGAGTACATGCTCAGATTCGAACGAACGAGGATTGAAACCCCATGAGAGCGTTCTATTACGCCCAAAGAGTGCGGGCTTGCCACGAGTACATGCTCAGATTCGAACGAACGAGGATTGAAACCCCATGAGAGCGTTCTATTACGCCTAAAGAGTGCGGGCTTGCCACGAGTACATGCTCAGCTCAGATTCGAACGAACGAGGATTGAAACCCCATGAGAGCGTTCTATTACGCCTAAAGAGTGCGGGCTTGCCACGAGTACATGCTCAGATTCGAACGAACGATTTGAAACCCCAGAGCGTTCTATTACGCCTAAGAGTGCGAGCTTGCCACGAGTACATGCTCAGATTCGAACGAACGAGGATTGAAACCCCATGAGAGCGTTCTATTACGCCCAAAGAGTGCGAGCTTGCCACGAGTACATGCTCAGATTCGAACGAACGAGGATTGAAACCCCATGAGAGCGTTCTATTACGCCCAAAGAGTGCGAGCTTGCCACGAGTACATGCTCAGATTCGAACGAACGAGGATTGAAACCCCATGAGAGCGTTCTATTACGCCAAAGGGTGCGAGCTTGCCACGAGTACATGCTCAGATTCGAACGAACGAGGATTGAAACCCCATGAGAGCGTTCTATTACGCCCAAAGAGTGCGAGCTTGCCACGAGTACATGCTCAGATTCGAACGAACGAGGATTGAAACCCCATGAGAGCGTTCTATTACGCCCAAAGAGTGCGAGCTTGCCACGAGTACATGCTCAGATTCGAACGAACGAGGATTGAAACCCCATGAGAGCGTTCTATTACGCCCAAAGAGTGCGAGCTTGCCACGAGTACATGCTCAGATTCGAACGAACGAGGATTGAAAACCCCCATGAGAGCGTTCTATTGCGGCCTAAGTGTGCGAGGCTTGCCACGAGTAATGCTCAGATTCGAAACGAACGAGGATTGAAACCCCATGGAGAGCGTTCTATTACTCCCTAAGAGTGCGAGCTTGCCACGAGTACATGCCTCAGATTCGAACGAACGAGGAGTGAAACCCCATGGGAGAGCGTCTCTATTAGCTCCCTAGAGTGCGAGTTTGCCAAGAGTACATCGCTCAGATTCGAACGAACGAGCACTAGAAACACCATGAGACGCATGCTATTAAGCCATAAGAAGTGCGAGCATGCCACGAGTACATTTGCTCAGTTTCGAACGAAACGAGGGATTGAATCCTCATGTGAGCATTCTATTGACGCCACAAAGAGTGCGAGCTCTTGCCACGAGTACATGCTCAGATTCGAAATCGAATGAGGATTGAATCTCATGATGGGGGGGGGGGGGTGGGGGGGGGAAATCTAAAAAGGGCGTTCTATTTCGCCAATGAGTGCGAGCTTTCCACGAGTTTACGCCCTCTGATTTCAAACGGATCGGAGGATTTGGAACTCTGTGAGCGCTTTCCATGGCGCAAAAAGAAGTGCGGAGCTTTGCCAAGAGTTACATTGCTTAGATCTCGAATCGGACCGAGGATTGAAAACACAATGAGAGTGGATTCCATTACGCCCAAAGAGTGCGAGCTTGCACGAGTAATGCTTCAGATTCGAGTAACGAATCGAGTATTGAAAACCCATGAGAGCGTTCTATTTCGCCCTACGTGTGCGATGATTGCCACGAGTACATGCTCAGAAGTCGACACGAACGAGCATTGAATGAAAACCATTGACGAAGCTGTGCTTTTGCGCCTAAAGATGTGCGACGCTTGCCACAAGGTTACATGATCACGATTTCCCGCCCACGAACGAGTCTTATTGTAACCCCATGAGAGCGTTCTATTGCGACTATGAAGTGCGGAGGCTAGCCATGTGTACATGCTCTAGATTCGAACGAACGTGGATTTGAAACCCGTGAGAGCGTTCTATTACGCAATGAAGAGCTGAGCCTAGCCACTAGTAGAACATGCTCATATTCGAAGACACGAACGATGATGTGAAACCCACGCTGATGCGTTCTTTTGCCGACTATGAGTGCGTGCTTGCCACGAAGTTACCATACTCAGATACGCAGAGTAAAAGTAAGGGATTGAAAACCGATGCGAAGCGTTCTATTATCGCCACAAGAGAGCTGGTGCTCTGCCACGAGTACTTGTCAGATTCGACGAACGAGCATATGATACCCATGAGAGCGGTCTAATGTGGCCTATGAGTGCGAGCTTGCCACGAGTTAAATGGTCTGCTGAGTCGAAGGGATAGACCTGGAGAGCTTCTTACTTAGCGTAAGCGGCCGAGTTGCACCGGAGTACAAGTTAAGAATTTGAACTAGATGATAGCTAAGTGCTGCGGTCTCAAGCTAAGATTGGCACGCATGCTGTGTAAAAATCTCGAAAGAATAAGATGAATAAACCATGAGAGCGTTTGAATCGTTCAGTTGGATGTTGACGGAGTACTACGATCGAGTTCGAAACGAACGAGGATTGGAACCCCGTTGACGAGCTTTATATTACGCCCCAAGGGTAGCGAGGTTGCACGAGTTAAATGCTCAGATTCGAAACGAAAAAGGATTGAAACGCCCCGTGAGGAGCGTTTTTAATCCGCTAATAAAGAGTGCGGTAACTGGCCACGTAGTACATGCTCATATTCGCAAACGAACGAGGAGTTGGAGCCCGATGGGGAGCGTTTCTTTTTACGCCTATGAAATGAGAGCTTGCCACGAGTACATGCTCATATTCGATAGAATTGAGGATTGAAACCCCGTGAGAGCTGTTCTATTACGCCAAAGAGTGCGAAGCTGTTCACGGAGGACATGTCAGATTCGAACGCAACGCCGATTGGGTATGAGAGTATCTATTACGAAAGAGTGCTTTCGATTGCCATGTGTCCATTCGAATAATGAACGACACGATTTTGAAAATGAGATCCTTTTATTACGCCAAAGCGTGCGAAGTTTCAGAGAAATGGTAGAACGTTTCGAACGTGACTGCAAACACATAGGTGGATCTATTACGCCCAAAGAGTGAGAGCTTGCCACCGGAGGAGTTCATGCTCAGATTCGATAAGACACGATGATTGAAACCCATGAGCGCGTTTCTATTTTACGCCCTTAAGAGAGCGATTATTGCCCCGAAGTAAAATACATAGCTCAGATTTGAACGGTGGAAACGAGTATTGGAAACCCAAGATGAGAAGCGTTTCTACTTACGCATCTGCGAATGCGAGCTTGCCACGAATACCATGCTCTGATTTCGAACGAAAAGATGGTTGGAAAAAACCATGAGATCTTTCTATTGCGCCTATGAGTTGCGAGCTTTCACGAGTACATGCTCCTAGATAGATCGAACGTATCGAGGATTTTTGGAGAAACCCCGTGTTGTAGGAAAGAATTCGTATACGCCAAAGAGTGCAAGCTTGCCACGCACTTACATGCTCAGATTCGAAACGAACGAGTGATGGGAACCCCGTGAAAGATCTTTCCTATTCCGCCCTAAGAGTGTCGATAGCTTGCAACGAGTACTTGGTCTAGATTGACTGTCGAACGTAGGATTGAAACCAATGAGAGGTTCTATTGCGCCTCATGAGTGCGAGAGCCTTTGGCCCGAGAGTACATGCTCAGTATTCGAACGAACGTGGATTTGAAACCCCATGAAGACGCGTCTAATTACGCCCAACATGATGTGAGAGATTGCAACGAGTAACTGCTCAAGATTCGATACGACGAGCATTGAAAACCCATGAGAGCATTCTTATTACGCCCCAAAGAGTGCGGGAGCATGCCACGAGTACATGCTCGATTCGAACGAACGAGGGGATTGAAACCCATGAGAGCATTCTATTGAGCCTAAGGTGCGAGCTTGCCACGAGTACATAGCTCAGATTCGAACGAACGAGGATTGAAATCCGTGAGAGCGTTTTTATTACGCCAAAGAGTGCGAGCTTGCCACGAGATACATGCTCAGATTCGAACGAAAACGAAGGATTGGATAGACCCCGTGAGAGCTTTCTTTGCGCCTAAGAGTGCGAGCTGCCACGAGTACATGCTCATATTCGAAATAACGAACGAGGGATTGGAAACCCAATGAGAGCGTTCTATTACGCCCAAAGAGTGCGGAGCTTGCCACGAGGTTCATGCTCAGATTCAACGAACGAGGATGATGAAACCCATGAGAGCGTTCTATGCGCCTAAGTGTGCGGCTTGCCACGGAAATATATGCTCAGATTCGAACGACGCCACCACGAGATTGAAACCCCATGAGAGAGTTCTATAGCCCAAAGAGTGCGAGCTGCCACAGAACCATGCTCAGATTCGAACGAACGAGGATTGAAACCCCGTGATAAGCGTTCTAATGGCCTAGAGTGCGAGGCTTGCCACGAGTACATGCTCAGGATTCGAACGAACGAGGATTTAAACAACCATGTGAGAGCGTTCTATTACGCCAAGAGTGCGAAGCTTGGCACGGTACATGCTCAGAATTCGAACGAACGAGGATTGAAACCCATGAGAGCGTTCTATTGGCCTAGAGTGCGAGCTTGCCACGGAGTACATGCTCAGATTCGAACGAACGAGGATTGAAACCCCCCCCCATTGGAGAGCGTTTTCTATTACGCCCTAAGAGTGCGAGATCGCCATGAGTACATGCTCGATTCGAACGAACAAGATTGAAACCCATGAGAGCGTTCTATTGCGCCTCTAAGTGTTGCGAGATTGCACGAGTACATGCCTCAGATTCGAACGACGAACGGGATTGAGTAACCCCATGAGAGCGTGTCTATTGCGCCTAAGAGTGCAGATGCTTGCCACGAGTACATGCTCAGATTCGAAATGAACGAGGGATTGTGAAAACCCCATGAGAGCGCGTTTCATATTACGCCCTAAGAGTGTGCGAGATTGCCACGATGTACATGCTCAGATTCGAACGAACGGAGCATTGAAACCCATGAGGAGCATTCTATTACGCCAAAGAGTGCGAGATTTGACCACGGAGTACATGTCCTCGATTTCGCAAAATCGAACGAGGATTGAAACCCACATGAGAGCATTTCTATTACGCCCAAGGGAGTGCGAGCTTGCCACGAGTACATGCTCAGATTCGAACGAACGAGGTTTATTGAAACCCATGATGAGAGCTTTCTATTACGCCCAAAAGAGGTGCGAGCTTGCCACGAGTACATGCTCAGATTCGAGACGAACGAGGATTGAAACCCCATTGAGAGCGTTCTATTACGCCCTAAGAGTGCGAGCTTGCTCCACGAGTACAAGCTCAGATTCGAACGAATCGAGGATTGAAACCCCAAACCCCTGAGAGCTTTCTATTTACGCCCAAAAGAGTGCGAGCTTGCCACGAGTACATGCTCAGATTCGATACGAACGAGGATTGAAAGACCCATGAGAGCGTTTCTATTGCGCCTAAGAGTGCGAGCTTGCCACGAGTTCATGCTCAGATTCGAACGACGAACTCATGCTTGGATACCCGTGGAAAGCATTCTATTTAACGCTTAAAGCGTAGCGAGAATTGCCACGAGTACATGCTCGATTCGATTACGCAACGCTGTTTGAATGCCCTATGCTGAAGTATTCTCTTGCGCCCAAGAGTGTGAGCTTTACCACGGGCGTTACCTGCTCATAATCCACGATACGATGAATTTGTAAACCCCATGGATCGAGCGAACGAGGATTAAAACCCCATGAGAGCGTTCTATTACGCCTTAGAGTGCGAGTTTGCCACGAGTAAATGCTCAGATTCGAACGAACGAGGATTGAAAACCCCATGAGAGCGTTCTATTACGCCTAAGAGTGCGAGCTTGCCACGAGTACATGCTCAGATTCGAACGAACGAGGATTGAAACCCCATGAGAGCGTTCTATTACGCCTAAGAGTGCGAGCTTGCCACGAGTACATGCTCAGATTCGAACGAACGAGGATACGAGGATTGAAACCCCATGAGAGCGTTCTATTACGCCTAAGAGTGCGAGCTTGCCACGAGTACATGCTCAGATTCGAACGAACGAGGATAGAAACCCCATGAGAGCGTTCTATTACGCCTAAGAGTGCGAGCTTGCCACGAGTACATGCTCAGATTCGAACGAACGAGGATTGAAACCTCATGAGAGCGTTCTATTACGCCCAAAGAGTGCGAGCTTGCCACGAGTACATGCTCAGATTCGAACGAACGATGATTGGAACCATGAGCGCTATCTATTGCGCCTAAGTGTGGAGCTTGCCAGGAGTCACACTGCTAGATTCGAACGAACGAGGCTGGACCCCCAGGAGAGCTTTTCTATGCGCCTAAAGAGTGCAGAGCTTGCCACGAGTAAATGCTCAGAATTTTCGAAACGGACCGAAGAGGGTGGCTGTGGATAGGGGGGTTTGATATATGGGTTGTGTGTGGTGGGATTGAGACAGAAACTGTACAATACGTAACAACAAAAAAAAAAAGAAACACACCTAAAAAACATAAAAAACTACCTCCAACAAAAAACCTGAAACCCCATGAGTATGAAGAAAATCGTTCCTATTTTAACGGTTAATAATTATTAGACGTATTTGAAGGTGAATTCTAAGAATTATACCTTATTCTCTATTTTACGCCCAAATAGATTGTGAGCATGTTTTTGGCCATTAAGTAATTTGCTACAAAGATGCCTATGTTTCGAGAGACGTCTACGAGGATTGAATAATGAGGATTGAAAACCCCATGAGAGCGTTCTATTACGCCCAAAGAGTGCGAGCTTGCCACGAGTACATGCTCAGATTCGAACGAACGAGGATTGAAACCCCATGAGAGCGTTCTATTACGCCTAAGAGTGCGAGCTTGCCACGAGTTAATGCTTAGATTCGAACGAACGAGTATTGAAACCCCATGAGAGCGTTCTATTACGCCTAAGAGTGCGAGCTTGCCACGAGTACATGCTCAGATTCGAACGAACGAGGATTGAAACCCCATGAGAGCGTTCTATTACGCCCAAAGAGTGCGAGCTTGCCACGAGTACATGCTCAGATTCGAACGAACGAGGATTGAAAACCCCATGAGAGCGTTCTATTACGCCTAAGAGTGCGAGCTTGCCACGAGTACATGCTCAGATTCGAACGAACGAGGATTGAAACCCCATGAGAGCGTTCTATTACGCCCAAAGAGTGCGAGCTTGCCACGAGTACATGCTCAGATTCGAACGAACGAGGATTGAAACCCCATGAGAGCGTTCTATTACGCCCAAAGAGTGCGAGCTTGCCACGAGTACATGCTCAGATTCGAACGAACGAGGATTGAAACCCCATGAGAGCGTTCTATTACGCCCAAAGAGTGCGAGCTTGCCACGAGTACATGCTCAGATTCGACGAACGAGGATTGAAACCCCATGAGAGCGTTCTATTACGCCTAAGAGTGCGAGCTTGCCACGAGTACATGCTCAGATTCGAACGAACGAGGATTGAAACCCCATGAGAGCGTTCTATTACGCCCAAAGAGTGCGAGCTTGCCACGAGTACATGCTCAGATTCGAACGAACGAGGATTGAAAACCCCATGAGAGCGTTCTATTACGCCTAAAGAGTGCGAGCTTGCCACGAGTCCATGCTCAGATTCGAACGAACGAGGATTGAAAACCCATGAGAGCGTTCTATTACGCCTAAGAGTGCGAGCTTGCCACGAGTACATGCTCAGATTCGAACGAACGAGGCTAGAAACCCCCATGAGAGCGTTCTATTACGCCCAAAGAGTGCGAGCTTGCCACGAGTACATGCTCAGATTCGAACGAACGAGGATTGAAACCCCATGAGAGCGTTCTATTACGCCCAAAGAGTGCGAGCTTGCCACGAGTACATGCTCAGATTCGAACGAACGAGGATTGAAACCCCATGAGAGCGTTCTATTACGCCCAAAGAGTGCGAGCTTGCCACGAGTACATGCTCAGATTCGAACGAACGAGGATTGAAACCCCATGAGAGCGTTCTATTACGCCTAAGAGTGCGAGCTTGCCACGAGTACATGCTCAGATTCGAACGAACGAGGATTGAAACCCCATGAGAGCGTTCTATTACGCCCAAAGAGTGCGAGCTTGCCACGAGTACATGCTCAGATTCGAACGAACGAGGATTGAAACCCCATGAGAGCGTTCTATTACGCCCAAGAGTGCGAGCTTGCCACGAGTACATGCTCAGATTCGAACGAACGAGGATTGAAACCCCATGAGAGCGTTCTATTACGCCTAAGAGTGCGAGCTTGCCACGAGTACATGCTCAGATTCGAACGAACGAGGATTGAAACCCCATGAGAGCGTTCTATTACGCCCAAGAGTGCGAGCTTGCCACGAGTACATGCTCAGATTCGAACGAAAAACGAGGATTGAAACCCCCCCCATGAGAGCGTTCTATTACGCCCAAAGAGTGCGAGCTTGCCACGAGTACATGCTCAGATTCGAACGAACGAGGATTGAAACCCCATGAGAGCGTTCTATTACGCCTAAAGAGTGCGGGCTTGCCACGAGTACATGCTCAGATTCGAACGAACGAGGATTGAAACCCCATGAGAGCGTTCTATTACGCCCAAGAGTGCGAGCTTGCCACGAGTACATGCTCAGATTCGAACGAACGAGGATTGAAAAACCCCATGAGAGCGTTCTATTACGCCCAGAGTGAGTGCGAGCTTGCCACGAGTACATGCTCAGATTCGAACGAACGAGGATTGAAACCCCATGAGAGCGTTCTATTACGCCCAAAGAGTGCGAGCTTGCCACGAGTACATGCTCAGATTCGAACGAACGAGGATTGAAACCCCATGAGAGCGTTCTATTCCGCCCAAAGAGTGCGAGCTTGCCACGAGTACATGCTCAGATTCGAACGAACGAGATTGAAACCCCATGAGAGCGTTCTATTACGCCCAAAGAGTGCGAGCTTACCACGAGTACATGCTCAGATTCGAACGAACGAGGATTGAAACCCCATGAGAGCGTTCTATTACGCCTAAGAGTGCGAGCTTGCCACGAGTACATGCTCAGATTCGAACGAACGAGGATTGAAACCCCATGAGAGCGTTCTATTACGCCCAAAGAGTGCGAGCTTGCCACGAGTACATGCTCAGATTCGAACGAACGAGGATTGAAACCCCATGAGAGCGTTCTATTACGCCCAAAGAGTGCGAGCTTGCCACGAGTACATGCTCAGATTCGAACGAACGAGGATTGAAACCCCATGAGAGCGTTCTATTACGCCTAAGAGTGCGAGCTTGCCACGAGTACATGCTCAGATTCGAACGAACGAGGATTGAAACCCCATGAGAGCGTTCTATTACGCCCAAAGAGTGCGAGCTTGCCACGAGTACATGCTCAGATTCGAACGAACGAGGATAGAAACCCCATGAGAGCGTTCTATTACGCCTAAGAGTGCGAGCTTGCCACGAGTACATGCTCAGATTCGAACGAACGAGGATTAAAAAAACCCCATTAGAGCGTTCTATTACGCCCAAAGAGTGCGAGCTTGCCACGAGTACATGCTCAGATTCGAACGAACGAGGATTGAAACCCCATGAGAGCGTTCTATTACGCCTAAGAGTGCGAGCTTGCCACGAGTACATGCTGCTCAGATTCGAACGAACGAGGATTGAAACCCCATGAGAGCGTTCTATTACGCCTAAGAGTGCGAGCTTGCCACGAGTACATGCTCAGATTCGAACGAACGAGGATTAAAACCCCATGAGAGCGTTCTATTACGCCTAAGAGTGCGAGCTTGCCACGAGTACATGCTCAGATTCGAACGAACGAGGATTGAAACCCCATGAGAGCGTTCCATTACGCCCAAAGAGTGCGAGCTGGCTACGAGTACATGCTCAGATTCGAACGAACGGGAATTGACACCATGAGAGCGTTCTATTACGCCTAAGAGTGCGAGCTTGCCACGAGTACATGCTCAGATTCGAACGAACGAGGATTGAAACCCCATGAGAGCGTTCTATTACGCCCAAAGAGTGCGAGCTTGCCACGAGTACATGCTCAGATTCGAACGAACGAACGAACGGATTGAAAAACATGAGAGCGTTCTATTACGCCCAAAGAGTGCGAGCTTGCCACGAGTACATGCTCAGATTCGAACGAACGAGGATTGAAACCCCGTAAGAGCGTTCTATTACGCCCATAGAGTGCGAGCTTGCCACGAGTACATGCTCAGATTCGAACGAACGAGGATTGAAATTCTTTATAAAATTTACGCCGCCCAAAGAGATTGCTAGCATGCCATGATAAATTGCTCATACTTCGAATGCAATTTAGAAAAAGTATTCCGCGAACGATAATGTTGCTGCTCATAATATTCATAAACTAAAACTAGATTTGAAAACAAACCTGAAAAAAAACCACAACAAATCCCACTGAAAACAAAAAAACAAGACACAAAACAAAGAAACAAGAAAATACAAAAAAAACAAAAACCCCATGATAACGTTCTATCTATATTGGGCCTAAGCAGAGTTTCGAGCTTTTTGCCACGAGTTATACACACGAGTAAAAAAAGCACAACAACTCGTTTCGAACGAATTTAGAAGTCGAGACGAAGAAACGAGGATTGAAAAACCAAAAAATAATGAAAACCCCATGAGAGCGTTCTAATTACCCCTACTATTAGTTTTAAGTAGTTTATATTGCGAGCTTGCCACGAGTAATGCTCAGATTCGAAACGAACGAGGAGATGAAATACCCCAATGAGAGCGTTCTATTACGCCACCCCCTCGCCAAAGAGTGCCGAGCTTTGCCACGGTCAGTACATGCTCAATGATTCGGAGCTAACCCACGAACGAGGGATTGAAAACTCCATGTGAGAGCGTTCTAATACGCCCAAAGAGTGCGAGCTTGCCACCAGAGTACATGTCTGTTCAGATTCAGACACGAACGAGGATTGAAACCAGCCATGATGAGCGTTTCTATTACGCCCCAAAGAGTGCGTGCCTCTGCCACTCCAGTTCATTGCTAAGCATTCGAATTAAACGGCAGAACGAGGAATTGCTGAAAACCAGATGAGACGCGGATCTATTCGCCCAAACGAGTGGCTACAGCTTGCCAACGAGTAAATGCTAGGAGATCTACGAAAGACTCGAGGATTGGAAACCCACATTAGAGCGTTCTATTTGACGCCTAAAGAGTGCGAAATTTGCCACGATGCTACATGCCTCAGATTCGACATCGATACGAGGATTGAAACCACCATGAGAGCGTTCTATTACGGCCCAAAGAGTGTGAGCACTGCCCACGAGTACACAGACTCAGATTCGAACGAACGAGGATTGAAACCCCATTTGAGAGCGTTCTATTACGCCCTAAGAGTGCTGATAGGGTTGCCACGTTAGTACATGCTACCTCTTCGCACGAACACCGAAACGAGGATATGAATCCCTATGTGATGCGTTCGATTTACGCCAAAAGAGTGGCCGGCTGCGCTATTGCCCACGTAGTACCAAGGTCACGATTCGAACGAACTCGTATTGAACCCGCCATAGTATGAGCGTTCAATTAGAGGTTCTAGTAGTTCGCCCTTAGAGTGCCATTTTGTCATCGTATTGCAATGATGCTAGAATACGAACGAGGTTTGAGTAACCCCTTAATAAATCTGGAGCCGTTCGGATTTACGACTCCTATATTAAGGTGCGTTAGGTCTTGCACTGAGGGGGTACAGTGCTGCAAACGGATTCGGAACGATGTACGACGATGGGGAACCACATAAAGGCATTCCATTACCCTAAGATGTGCGAGCTTGCCACGAGTAGTCACTGTTCTAGATTTCGATATGACGTCGGATTGAAACCGCTAATGCGGAGCGTCCTCTAAATACCCCTAATAGCAGCATTCCGAATGTGCTACGCATTACCGTGCATTAAAGTAGACATATGTACTGGATAGCGCTTTAACCGTGCAGTCCCTATTGTGCCCGCTTAGGAGTGCGAATTTGCTCGAGTATTTGATCAGTTATCGGCCTGGAGCGATTGTAATGCCCAACGCAGAGAATAACGTTTATATTAGCCCGAAAGGAGTGCTTGTTGCTGTTTTCTGCGAGCTATCGTTGGCTTTTGAGCGCGGGGTTTTGCGTGCAATTGTTACATTACGGAAGATTGAAACCCCATAAGCCCAGTTCGCACAGCTTCATCGCGCCCTGAACTTGATCGTTACGAGAGTTAGGCTCCTCTGAAGTACATCTGGCTCAGATTTCTTTGAAAGCGTTTGCGTAGCTTTTGAAACCCGAATTGAGATACGTTGATCTATTAAACGCCCACAACGAAGTTTGCCCTGAACACGAGTATGTACTGTTCAGATTTCGACCATCACGAAAACACAATGACAATTGAAACAGCAAGAGACAGTCTATTCGCCCTATAAAGTGCGAGTTTGACCACGAGTACAAGAGATGCGAACTGATAGTTTAAACCCGCATAGACAAGCGAGGTTTCTTTTACGCCCTAATGTAACATGTGCAGACGACCATTGACAATGAGTCACACTACCCTCATGGGAGTCGAGAAAATCGAACGAGGATTGAAACCCCATAAGCGTTCCATTACGCGCCCAAAAGAGTGACGAAATTTGCCACGGAGTACAGGCTCAGATTCGAATTCCAAACGGGAGGATTGGTTGTGGTGAAACACACCTACCTACAAGACCGCCGTTTCTTATAGAGCACCAAAGAGTGCGAAATTTGCACCGCGATAGTAATGCATACTCAGATTCGTACACCATCGAGGACGATTGAAAACCCCGTAAGTCGCGTTCTATTTACGCCCAAAGAGTGCGGGGAGGTTTGCCATACGAGTACATTGTTCAGCATTAAGATCGAACGTGGATTGATCCCCCCTTGAGAACCCTATCTTATTTACGACCGCAATCCAGAGTGCCGAGCCATTGTCCGCCGTCGACTGACCCACATATGGCAGTCTCATTCGTACCCACCAGTGAACCCGAGGGATTGAAACCCCACGAGAGCGTTACTATTAGCCCGCCCCTCCCCCCCGTAGCGAGCTTGCCACGACTATGGCTAATTGTTACAGATTCGACACACGAAACGTAGGATTGAAACATCATGTAGAGACGTTCTGCATTACACCCCTAAGAAGTGCAAATTTGCCAAGAGTAAACCCTCTGTATGCGATCCGCTCCCAACGAACGAGCATTTGAAACCTTAAAACGAGTTCATTAGCCCTCTAAATTTCGAAGAATTTGCCACAAAGTTCTGATAACGACTTACGAGGACTTTGAAATGAATGTCCATAAGTAGTGTTCTATTATCCGCCTATAAGAGTGCGAATTCTCTTACCAACGGAGTACAAGGCTCTGTATTCGACCTAACGAACTGACCAGGTTTTATTTTGGAAACCCACATGAGAGCGATTCGGAGTGAAGTCAATAAATAAACAATAAACTTGCCAAGATGGGTGACTGCACTCTCAGAAGATGATTCGGAACGATACACAGGATTGATTTGAGAAACCCCAGATGATAGTCGTTATTTTACCGCCCAGCAAAAGAGGCGCGCTTGACAATTCCGTAGTGGCTCTGTTCAAATGAAAACGAGAACCCAGGTTTGAAACCAAATAAGGAGCTACATTTCCATTACGCCAAAAAGAGTGCGAGTTTGCCACCGGAGTATCAAAAAAAACTCATGATCTCGATAACTACGGGACCCTAGGATATTGAAACCCCTTTATGTGGTTGCAGTTCCATCCCCTGCCACGTTGAAATGCGCGGTAGCCTTGTCTCTTACGGAGTATTCATGTATTAGATTCGTTTTCATTGATACGACGGATTGAAACACCGACATTAAGTGCGTTTATTTATGCTCTAACCCCCCAGTGCCGTAAGTATTTGCCAATCGGTTTTATGTACTGTTTCGAACGGAAATAGGAGGATTGAAACCCCAAAAGAACCTACGAGGAAGTTCCCTCATCAAAGAAAAATCTCACCATTAAGGGGAAGCAAGGAATGGAACCAGGCGTTCTATTGAACGCTCAATTAGTGTGAATTTGCCCAACGTAGTAAATGCTGCTTAGATTCCAAAGAACGAGTATTTTGTAAACAACCATAAGAACGGTCTCCATTACGCCAAGCAAAGAGTCACCGCGAGAAACAATTGGCTTAACTTTGCGAGAATAAAAATTCAGCAAATTAGAGAACAAGGGACCGAGGATTTGATACCCTCATGAGAACGCGAAATCTATTTCGGCCTAACGGAGTGCCAGCTAAATGTTTTCCACGAAAAGCTGAACTATGTTCATGATTCGAACCGCGAAACGATGCGATTGAAAACCATCATGGATGGCAGCGTTCTATTACACGTAAAGAAAAATCCTCGAGCTGCCTTGCCACGAGTACCTTAACTCAGATTCGAAAAAAGAAGAAAAAGAAAAAAAACAAAAAGTATGTACAGACTCATAACCATCTACCAAAATAGGGTATACCTCTAGCCAAGTATCCGGGGATCAACTCTACCCGACGGTCTCCTTTCCGCGCTCAGTATGCACAACTGGGGAAGAAGACTCTGCAAAAAGGTATCAACAACAGGTGTGAGAACTACTATCAAACAAGTAGTCCTCAGTGGGTAACGCCACCAGCCTCAGCGGTCTGCCCACTAAGTCCTCAATCTCAAGAGATATATATATATAGCAATAAAGAAAGTAGAAGATATACTACCACTACTATGCACAATTCTCAACTGTCAATATAAATACCAATGAACTGAATATTTCAAATGAGGACTATCACGAATCCATAATGCCATACAACATAATACAATACAATACCATACAATACCTGCGGCCTGATCATGCTCTACCCGTAGGGAGCCAGCTAGTACAGGAAACACCGTCTGTCCCTAGCCCTTCGTACAACCCTCTGTACGGAAAAACCCAACTCCGGAGCGGTACTCGTGGGAGCGACCCAACCGAGTATAGTAACACATATCAGCGCCAAGCACCCACAGGTATATGATCGACACGACTGGGTCAACTGATCTCACAAAGGAATCACGTGCCCTCGGCACCTCAAAGGATAATCAACAACAAGTATGACCCAATCAATGCTCTAGTGCTCTCAATCAATCTCAACTCTACCACAAAGAGGAGGTACAAAAATATAGCACGAGCCACATCATGATCACCTACACTAATATGTACAACAACTGGTACAAGGAATATCAACAGAATAGGTGTAGGTCAAATCATGCATCAAGGATATAAGGAAATCATGCATGCTCTTATATATATCATTAGCTCACCTAAGATCATATCATGCACATGCAATCTCAGCCTAAGATGGCATATCTAACATAATCTCAGCATGGCATACTAACACAATCCAACATATCATGCTATCATAATCCAATATCATCATATCATGCTAACATAATCCCAACAATATCATATCATGCTAACATGAGAGTAAACACATAGGAGGAAGTCCACTGAATCTGGCAAACATCAACCCACCTCAAGAGCTAATCCAACCACGGTGGGGAACAACAATATCCTCAGATCCAACCCTCCAAGATGAACACCAGGCTCCATCAATACTCTGATCTGAATATCTCTCCCAGAGACTGCTAACTCCAACAGAACAACAGCTCAGAACCAGATCAGATCAACAGAGTAGAGGAGAACAAGCTAGACAACTAATGCCAACACATGGCCCTACTCCAGCTTTCTCTCTCTAGAAACGGAAATCACGAAGTGGAAATGAGCTAAAAACCATCAGGGACTCACCTATTTATAGGCTCCCAAAATTCAACATTCGGGCGCCCGAATCCATCTTCCGGGCGTCCGAAAATCCAAAACGCCAGGTGTCAACTGGCGGCCAGTCGGTCGGCGGTGGTCGGCAGGCGGTGGGGCGGCGTGTCTCCGACGGTCGACACGTGTCCAACGACGTGACACGTGGCTCTCCACGTCACAAGTCCAATCCGGATCCATGATCTGGGCGTCCGGTTCCTGCGTCCAGATCCAAATCTCGTCAGTCACTTCCGGACCGTCCACAATGTCCACTGGCTCCGGAACATTCGGGCGTCGACATCTCAACTTCCGGGCGCCCGAAATCCTCCAAGTCCAGGAACTCCTCGAAATGCCAAGTATTACATTCTCCCCTCCTTTAAATAGTTTCGTCCTCGAAACTAAAGCAAAGTACTCACCTCAAGATGCAAACAAGTGGGGATAAGACCTCTGCATGACCGTCTCCAACTCCCAAGTCGCCTCTCCATCATCATGAAAATCCCACTGTACCTTAACATAAGGTATGACCCGATTACGCAATTCCCTCGTCTCACGAGCAAGAATTCGTATCGGTCGCTCCTCGTAATGTAAATCCTCCGTCAGCTCCAATGGAGTAAAATCTATCACATGGGATGGATCATGCATGTATCTCCTTAGAACAGATACATGAAAGACATCGTGCACTCCTGCTAATCGAGGCGGAAGGGCTATCCGATAAGCCACGGGTCCTACTCTCTCCAAGATCTCAAAAGGACCAATGAATCGCGGACTAAGCTTTCCGCGAATCCCAAATCTCCGTATGCCCTTCGATGGTGAGACCTTCAAGAAAACATGATCACCAACTTGAAATTCTAGATCTCGCCTTCGAGTATCAGAGTAACTCTTTTGCCTGCTCTGGGCGGTCTCGATATGTTGCCGTATTACTTTAATTCTCTCCTCAGCTTCAAGTAATAGGTCTGGACCCAAAGTCTTCCTTTCGCCAACATCATCCCAACACAAAGGTGATCGACATTTGCGTCCATACAATGCTTCAAACGGAGCCATCTTAATGCTTGCTTGATAGCTATTGTTGTACGCAAACTCTACCAATCTCAGATGTCGATCCCATCCTCCACCAAAATCCAAGACACAAGCTCTCAACATATCCTCAAGTGTCTGAATAGTACGCTCGGACTGACCATCAGTCTGAGGATGAAATGCAGTACTAAAATGAAGCTGAGTCCCCAAAGCTGTCTGTAAACTCCTCCAGAACTGAGAAACAAACCTCGGGTCTCTATCAGATACTATTGAGATTGGCACTCCATGCAATCTCAATATCTCATCCATATATAGCTGCGCAAGTCGCTCACGTGACCAAGTAATCTGCATAGGCAGGAAATGAGCAGACTTCGTCAGCCTATCGACAATCACCCATATAGTAC
This sequence comes from Puya raimondii, assembly GCA_016920855.1. Taxonomy (NCBI): domain Eukaryota; kingdom Viridiplantae; phylum Streptophyta; class Magnoliopsida; order Poales; family Bromeliaceae; genus Puya; species Puya raimondii. Next base: position 69,424,509 of record JABWPP010000050.1, on the reverse strand, counting down.
CATAGCCGCTCGAAGTCCTCGGCAATCCTACGACGAAATCCATCGTAATGTGATCCCACTTCCACTCAGGTATTGGAAGGCTCTGTGGCTTACCAGCTGGTACTCGATGTTCAGCCTTAACTTGCTGACATGTTAAACATTGAGCTACAGCTCTACCAATATCCCGCTTCATGCCATTCCACCAGAAGTGAGTCTTCAGATCCTGGTACATCTTAGTCCCTCCAGGATGTACAGAATAAGGAGAATAATGCGCTTCCTTCAATATCTCCTCTCGAATTTCCAGATCCGCTGGTACACATAGACGTCCTCTATAACGAAGAACTTCAGAATCATCACAAGTAAAACCTTCAAGATCACCACTCCTCAATTGATCTCGAACCTTCATCAAATAAGGATCTACTCTCTGTTTCTCTAGAATCCTTTCCAGCAGAGTAGGCTGTAAGACCAAGGTCATCAGTCTCGCAGTCATCCCAGGAGTAACAACTTCAAGAGATAACCTCCGCATCTCCTCCACTAGGACAGGCTGTTGAGTGATACTCATACTCAAAGTCGCCACAGCCTTCCTACTCAATGCATTGGCTACAACATTAGCCTTGCCGGGATGATACAGAATAGAGATGTCATAATCCTTCAGTAACTCTAACCATCTCCGTTGCCGTAGATTCAACTCCTTCTGTGTAAACAGGTACTTGAGGCTCTTGTGATCAGTATAAACTTCACAATGCTCTCCATAGAGATAGTGACGCCATAACTTCAGAGCAAAGACTACCGCTGCTAACTCCAAATCATGAGTGGGGTAGTTCTTCTCATACTCCTTTAGTTGTCTTGAAACATAAGCAATTACTTTACTATGTTGCATCAGCACGCAACCCAAGCCACTATGCGAAGCATCACTGTTTATGACAAATCCTTCACCTATCTCTGGTAGTGCAAGAATAGGGGCTGTTTGTCACGCCCCGGGGCCCCAGCGGAAGCACACCCGGGCACGTGCACAGACCTGCCGTGTACACAAGGCGCCCCAGTGCACACAAGGCGTCAACAACTAGTATACAATGAAAGGAATAATATAACAATCCTAACATGAATATCAGAGCATAACATACTAGATTTAGGAACAATAAACATGACAAGGTAGAGTATACACAAGGTGCACAAAGAAAAGTACACAAAATAAAGGTGATACAAGTTCCACCAATAATACATCCACTACAACGGGTGAACTCTACTACTAACTCAAAAGTACATACACCTTTCAACAATACAAAAGAAAGGTAACCACCTATGCAACTATCTCCTCAGAAGCTAACTAGTCGCGATGTCCTTGCCTCGATCCCTTGCCTCCCCCGCAATGGAAGGCTCTGAAATAAAAACAACAAACCCCAGGGGGATGAGAACTATTATTCAATAGTTCCCAGTGGGTAAGCCGCCGAGAGGAGCGGGATACACCACTAGGTCAACTGAGGCAAAAGTAGGATTAGTATAAAAGTATGCGTACATTTAAAAATGCTACTCTACTATGCCTCTACCATAAGTTATGAACATGTAATATTCTATTCATGATCATGTTACAATGCAAGTAAATCTTCTACTCATGTACATGTGTAAATATGCAATATTTTAGTTACACATATTCTAATGTCATAATCTCACTATATGTCATGTCATGTCCACTACCACATGTAACATAGATACCCAATCCATAGGGGACGATGCCGTCCCGCTTGTGCCGTGCCTAATGGTCCCGTGGTAGTCAGCATTCTGTCACTAGAATGAGACTCTCCCCCAACGTCGATCCACTTCGGCGCCCAAACCTGCACGGCGATCAATGTCGCAAGGCTAACTCCGGAGTGCCGGCTTGTAGGGAGCGACCCTCACAAGCATGTGCGAATGAGCACAAATGGCCAACAAGCATAATCAACTGCATAAGTGTCACGTTCATCATGTCTAAAACATGGAATGCCAAGTAATGACCAAGAGTTCAACACTATGTCATAATGTTCACTTGTTATACACCTAAGTAATATGCCACATACTTAGTTTAACATTCTCAATAGTTTGTCATATACCATGACTAATGCTACTAAGAGTCAATATATAAACATCATGAATGAATCTCACATTCTACTATACATCTAGTATCCCACATGATGTCTCACTTATCCCAACATGCATTTCTACATATAACAAGATGAAATGCTACTAAACCATTACACGAGTTTATTCCATGCATGTTATCAACCCCTACAAGGCACATGCAATTCTCATGAATGACACCTAAATGTCATGATTCCAACAATGTCATAATGCTACATTTAGCATGTAAATGCACAATTTAGAGCTTTTAACAAAACCGAAGACATAGGGGGATTTCACCCATTTCGGTGAGGTCAAACCCACCGGAACTCCTTCGAGACCTCGCAGTACGTCGAAGCGGAGTTGTCCCCTCGATTTCTAGCACCCTAAAGAAAATTCCTTATCACGCCCCGGGCCCTCGTGGGAGCCTACTAGGCACGTGCACAGACCCGCCGTGTACCTCAAAGCAAACACAATGTACACAAGGCGTCTACAACAACATCAATCAAGTAGAATAAGGAATACATCCTAAACAAGGTGATCAGAGTGAGAACATATTTCTACAACTAAATCAAGATCAACACAACTAAAATCTCAAGATATACAATAAAATTATACATCTTAACAGTACTAGGAGATCACTCTCTAGAAAAACAACTATACACCTTTCATATAAAACACAATGAAAAGACATCATGGTATGCCTACAACAACAACACCGTAGAGGTTCTAGCTAGCTGCTAACCCCTCGCCGCGATCCCAAGCCTCTCCTGCTGCGGAAGGCTCTGAAATAAAAACCCAACAACAATGGGGGTGAGAACTATTAATCAATAGTTCCCAGTGGGTAAGCCGCCGAGAGTGGCGAATTACACCGCTAGGTCAACTGAGGCAAGATAGTTTAAACTGAAACATAAAGCATAAATATTAAATGCTAAACAGGTAGTTCTACAACTATCATGCCTCCAATGACTAAATCATCTACATGAACATGAATATGCTCTATTGTCATAAGCTCAACACTTAATTACACAAATTACATGCATGTCAAATTAATGCCATGATCAATCACATATGCTATAATGTAATAAACTCACTATATGTCAAGTTTTACTATTACACATAAGACTTGTCTCCAACTACAAGTATGAAATGTATGATCAATTTCCCACGACATGTATGAACTATATGACTTGTTCCCAACTACATGTATGTTATGTTCACTAACCACTAGTGTGCCAAGTCATGTCAATGTTTTACTACATGTAATGCCATGATTACGGTTAAAATAGCCTCTTACTATATGAACGTTACCTTTGCATAAAACCATCACTATGTAGTCATAAAAGAATACAATAGAGGGATGTTCACTTGTGCCGAGCCTAATGGCTCTGTGGTAGTCAACACCTCACGCTTTGGTGAGCCTTACCCACGGCGGTTCCATTTCGGCGCTCTCTCTAACACACGGGCGAAACAACTGTCTCGAGGCCAACTCCGGAGTGCCGGCTTGTAGGGAGCGACCCTCACAAGCATGTGTGAATAAGCATAGTGGCCAACAAGCAACAATCAACCATAATAATATCATTCGTTTAATTTCACATTATGTCAAAACATGTCATATTATGTTTACTACATTCGATAGCCAATATGCTAAAGGTCAACCATATCATGTTGTTCTCAAATTTTCCGTTGGTATGTCCCTACCAATATGTCCATGTCTCTAACATGTAAATGTTTACCTCTCGGTTTACTAAGTTCATAAACCATGCATTATCCCAATGCCATGTCCAATGCATTATACTAATGCTATAACCAATACCTTTCAATACCAAAACCGATGCATTCAAGCTATAGTTCATGCATTATTCCAATGCTACAATTCATGCATTCTACAATGCCATGACAATGTATTCTACGGTGCCAACAAGACCCTATCCATGCCATGCATAAGCTACAACAACCTCTACTACATAGAGTATAAAGCTATCATGCAAGTATTTAATTAACCAAATGGACTCATGTTTAACCAATTATAATTATCAAATGCAAATAGAATTCCTTTCCTCATGTCTTAAACATGGAATCAATCCACGACCAAAAGGTCGAGCCCAATGCCAACAATGCCCGTCACAATTGCTCACCTAGTTGAGGTGCAACATACACTTGTCATATTTTCTCTTTTCTCTATACAAGCATACTTTAGTATGCAAAGAGAATTCACTAATCCACTAAGCAAGTAGTGTCTCATATGACACTTCTTTCTAGCATGCATATCTTAATTAGCATTTTCTAATGCATCATTACACTATTAGTGCAAATACCCTAGCATGCATGTTATTCTCATAATGCCACACTATATGTACTATGCATTTTTCGTACACAACATATATGTCTCATGCAATCACAATTCTCATCATGCCATAATTATCATAATTATGCATCTAATCAATCCTATAACAAGATAGGAGACATAGGGGGAGTTCACCCATTTCGGTGAGGTCAAACCCACCGGATACCCGTCGAAACCTCGCAGTACTTCGAAACGGAGTTGTCCCCCGAGCTTCTCATACCCTAAGATAATTTTTCAAGGGGTTAAAAGCTTCGAACGAACAAATTCGAAAACCACCAAAAACTATGAGGTAAATGGGTGAAAATTACCTTGAGCAAGTAAAACTTGTTCTAAGTCCAAATTGAGGTTAGAGATCATCCCATCTAACCTACAACAACATTCTACACCCATCAATTCCACCTCAAGAGCTCCTAAACAAGAAACCCCAAATAAAACCCTAATTTCCATGAAACTAGGTTTCCATGCTAATCTCAAGCAAAAACACAAATAGAGGTTGTAAAAGGGTCTACTAACCTCAAATCAAGCTTCCAACCAAGCTCACACAAGCTAGGGTTGAAGATCCATCCACCAACAAGCTCTCCTCGAAAGCCACGAGCTCCCTCCATGCCTAGGAGTCATCCTCCATGGAGAAAATGGAGAGAAAGAAGATCAAACCATGATCTAAGGGGTTAGGGAGAGAAATCCTAGAGAGAGAGAGAGAGGAAAAACCCTACCTCAACTCCTTCTCCTCCATTCTCAGCCAACACAACAAGAGAGGGGTGAAGGGGTACTTAAACCCGAGCAACAAAATCCACTTAGGCCCCTCAAAAAGCCAAAATTGCAAAACTGCACAAAATGCACTCTGCAGCATTGTATACCGGTATGCGCATGTGTATACCGGTATACTGCACAAATTTTGCAAAACCCGAGCCTCGGCCAGCAAGCTGCGCAACCACATTCCGGTATGCCACTTCTCAGTACCGGTACTAAACGCTCCAATACCGGTATGTGCGTATCAGTACCGGAATACCAGCCCATTCCGGTATCCGCTGCCGAATTCCGCAGAACCCGAGAGCTGCGCAAAACCAGTTCTCACTGGATTACGGTATCCCAAAGCCAGATACCGGTATGCAATGCAAAATCTGCACTTTTGCAGATTTCGACTCCCGGAGTCCGTTTTCGCACTTTTCAAGTCCCGAAAACACTCCGAAGCTCACCAAACTCAACCCAAAACTCCAGAATAGTATAAGGCACTATTCTCACACTAGAACTCCGCAATTTGCTCAAGTTCAGTGTACTACATACTCCCCTCCTAAAAAGGAGTTTCGTCCGCGAAACTACGGATCAACAACAACAACAACAACGAATCTGAAGGAGATAAAAACATCGCCCTCGCAGTGAAGCCTCCAGCTCTCACACCATGCATCGCGTCCAAGATGTTGCTCCAAAGCATCTTGTAGTAGGAATAGTGATAATCCCAGATTCCTACAATCCACAAGTCTAATCCATAACATGCTCCTTGAAGTTTAGATCTTCATGTAGCTCTAAAGAAACGACATCCACCGTCGTGGTAGAATTCAATTACTCGCTCGGAGCGTCAACACACTTCAAATACCTTCAACAGATCTGAAGTGAAACAACTCGACATGCCACTAGGTCCATTTGCCTCAGGGTCTCAAATAATCCAAAGAATCTGAAACTTAGATTCCTCAAACATAAGCTCTTGGATTTTCTTAACCAAGTATCACACTCAGATCATCAGATTCAGATGTCCAAAAATTCCATCTCTCACCGAGAATCATCCAATGGCTCAAATTCCAAAGCGATAGAGCTAGATGCCCTATGCAATCACGTAAAATTCCAAGGTATACTTGCGCAAAATTTTCTCAATCCAACTCAGGTGAATAGTGACTCCTATTCACAATCTCTCAACAATCATCACGTCTAGCTTAGAAGCGAGACAATCCAATTCCGGAGACTCCGGCAATCATCCTCTATCCAAACCAAGTAGATAGCCTCTACATAGCATATCACATAAATCCTGTTATCACAGGTACAACTTGTCGGTTCCACCGCCAAGGCACTTTCTGACAGTCCACAAGGGAATTCATCCGCTGCAGCACTCTGATCTCAATTGCACCATTTACTAGTCGGAATCAAGGCTAACTCCCGTGATCCGATCCAAAGAATAGATATCACAACATACTTCTCATCTCATCGATATCTCTAGTACACCAGCCTCTAACCTGTTTTCACAGCTTCAACTCATTTCCTTGAGTGAAGAGGCATTCCAACATTAAGAGCTGGGTGCACTTCACACCACTATCAATAATAAACTTGCCACATTTTCCAAGCAAATGCCATGGCGATCTTTTTGAATTTACAATTTGGCGATTCCTTTTGCATTCTCTCACTTGCTGAAAGGTCAATACTACCTCTCTATATCATACCAGAGGGTCACTCAATCCGTGGAGAGAAACACAACTACAAAACACATAACCCACCTACAGGGTAACCAGGGTTGGCGGTCGTCGACCACACCAACAGTTCCAAGAAACTTCTCTCACACATATCTTTCCAAAAGGTTTAATCCCTTTATGTGTGAGTCAAAAGAAGGGAGTAGACAACTCGTAATCTCCTCATAAAATCCATAACAGCCAATCAAACTAGGAAGTTTGAACTTCGATCACATCCACTATGGATGGTTTGATTCCTTGAGATCTCCACTCATATCCACTTTGGCATCAACTGCCAAGGGACGCTAGTCCTCACAACCAAATCAGCACGCCTTCAACTTGAAGCACTTGCAGTCCTCATTCAAAGGAATCTTCATGGTCTTCATCGCCTCCCGACTTCCAACATGTCGTCGATGCGCACAAGGATAAAGACACCCAGAAGGGCCAAACATCACAACACACAAGAGCATCAACCAGCTCAAACAACATCACGATAATTTCGTAATGTCTACACCGAGTGAACAAGTCACCCTCGGTCCAAACTCAAACTCGATCCAACGAGAGTAGTACTCAGATTGCAACTACCCTCGAGCAAAATCAGAATTCATGGAGCTTGATCAAACAGATCAACCGATCTCGACTACGGGTACATATTCTCGATCGTGACCATACCAGTTCACGATAGTCGACCCACAGTCGAAATGACCCGTCCACTCAAAACAAACGAGATCGATGCTCCACAAGAGAAAACACTAGGCAAAAGAGGTCTCCAGACCAAGCCTTCAATTCTCACAACACAACCGGGATTGCACAAGCAACTCCCTCACAAGAGACATCCTCGCTTTTGAGGATTCTCAACACTCACCAAAGGTGCTGGCCTAAAGGCCACGCGCTCACTCAGCCAACAACCAGGCTTGGGCGGGCGAAACAATCATCGCAATTAGCGAAACGCCTCCTGAAAATACTATTTCGTGTCCAGGTTTCCACAGCACTACAGCTTGGCTCACTCACTCATCGGCAACCTGATAGCCGAAGAGCCAGCCCAAGTTCAAATTAGAACTATACGCTTTCAGCCAAATAAAGCCAATCGCTTCGTTGGCGCACAGAAACATCCAATCCTAATGGAGTACAAGAACAGTACTCTCAAGTCCAAACACTCAGGACCACTCGATCTGCAAGCATCAAGGGAAACAAATTCCCTGCCAAGCATTCGGCAAACAGCCGATCCAATGCTATAAACATAGCAAGCAACAAGCTAGCTCCAACACCTGAAGCTGCGAACAACCTTCGTCTTCGCCGCATCATCCACTGCCTGTCAAACAGACACGCATTCAACCGGTGCTAGCAGCGCGAAGTCGATCCCAACACCGTCGACATTGTTCTCCTCAAACACTCCAACTGAGGATGGCCCACCTGGCCACGAAGAGTGTACATGCCTCTACTCCAAGAGCATCATCGGGTACATGCGGACTCCACCGTTCACACATCCCTATAGTTGATGACGATTCAACGTCTCTCTTCCATTCTGCCAAAGATCCATGTTCTCAATATCAATTCCTCTTACATTAGACTTGCCACTCTTAGTAGCTTCTTTGCCGTCCCAACGGTCTCCACGTCTCTTGCCCTTACCAAGGTACGATCCGTATTCTCATAGAATTTCTCAAGGTCGACTGCCAACTGGATCGACAAATCCTCTAGTTGCTTAATCCTCTCGTCTGCCGTGTAAGATAGGGGGTGCACTAGGATCTATCTAGAGTATATCAATCACCTAGAGGGGGGTGAATAGGTGTATAAACAAAAATCACAAATCTCAATGCGATAAAGTAATGCGGAAAATAAAATCAGCACACCGAGATTTACGTGGGAAACTCCACCTTGGAGAAAAACCCACGGGACCAACACGCGATAACAATCCACTAAGAATAAAAGATTACAAGGTGATTACCGACTCCACGGACTTAACCTCTCTTTTATCTTCTACGGATCTCGCGCACTCCACCGGGTTGTCCACGCCCCACGTTCGAATCCACGAACGCCACGTCTCGAATCCACAAGACGCCCAACTTCGAATCCACGAAGCCTTCAACACGCCGAATCCACGACGCTCACTCGAATCCACGAGCGCCAACGATTCGAATCCACGAACCGTCTTGATCACGCCGAATCCACGACGCCACTCCGTCCGGAGCAAAACGAATAACGTTGATGATGGTTTATTGCTTAGAATATCATGAGAAATCTGTGGGAATAATCTCTAAGCAATCCTCAAATTGATTCTAAAAGAATATTAGAAATTAGGGCACCATGAATCAATTTGAGAGAAGCTTGATGTAGAAGATGAGGAAAACGGTTACCTACAAGCTTCTAGGGTTTCTAAAAGATAATCTATGCTTCACCACGTTTTAGAGACACCCCCACATCTTATTTATAGGTTAGAAGCAATCCGAAATAGATTAGGATTAAAAAACAGTTTTTAGAAAGGTTTGAAAGCAAACCGATTTCGACTATGATTGAAAAACTGATTTTAGAAAGGTTTGGAACCAAATTAGGATTGCTAAGATATTTTAAGGAATCTACCATCTTATTTACAGGTTTGGGGGACATTAGAATCAGAGTAGGATTGAAAAAATAGAATTTCAGAAAAACTCGACGAGTTGAGGTCCGGATCGCGGGTATGGGATCCGGACCTTGAAACTCTTCAGGCGTTTCATTGTTCGGACCTCAGCCATCAGGATCCGGACCCGGTCTGCGAAACTGCCTGTCATGCTCACGGGTTCCGGACCTCAGCTTCCAGGGTCCGGACCCGGACAACGTAACATCAAGTATGCGTACGGGTTCCGGACCTCAGCTTCCAGGGTCCGGACTCGGTCTGCGAACCAGCATAACCTGCCCACGGGTTCCGGACCTCATGTTCCAGGGTCCGGACCTCGTAGTATGAATTTTTCCGATTCGTTTATAAATCATTAAAAACCTATTCTAATGTCTTCCAAACACTTAAATTAGATATATAAATCATCATCAAGATTATTTAAACTTACCAAGCATCGTGAATTCATACGTTGAGTCTGCGAGTCTTCAAACTTCGTTTCTTCTTCTTTAAACCTTCAAGACTCCGACTCACTTCACGAAATATGCCAATATAAAATCCGTAACAATCTCCCCCTTTGGCAATTTCGTGACAAAATCCAAAATTACAGAAAACACTCACGATGCTCATCTCTCAAAAAAATGAAACTCATTGCCATCACCAAAACAATGAACTTCTCGCGTGAAAGATCCAAATGAAATTTAAAACACAATTTAGTAACTCCTAAAACAAACTCTATGACTTAGACAAATATGGAGTCTTGAAGTCTTGAGAGACCTGCAAAAATTTGCATTCTCCACGAACAAAGTTAGTAGAAAAAATATCAAAATCGCTCCCCCTTTGTTCATGCAATCTCTCCCCCTATGTTTATGCGTCTAAGCCCTCTCTCCCCCTTTTTGTCAAAAATTGCCAAAAGAAAAACACCAAAAATAGAGAGAAGTTGAAAAAAATTAAATAAAACACAAATTCAAAATATTTTTCAATTTTGAAACCACTTTGTGATAAAAACTTTAAGCAATGTTAGTGCATGAGAAATATAAATTCACATTGACTTCTTTCAATCCCTATTAATTTCATAAGAATTAAGAACTTTACTACACAATCATCATAATGTAGATAAAATATTATCCGATTTCTTAATTCATATAAACTTCAAAATCAAGTCATCAAAAAATAATCTAAAGGCTCAAAAGCTATCAAGATGTAAACGGATTATGAAGATGACTTAAGGGATTCATCAAAGAGACAGAAATTTGTTGCATAAACATTCAAATTTGAGATAAAACAAATATCGCACAGGGGGTGGCTCTTTGAGCATCTTTCATGTATGTGGACCACCTTATAACACCGAAATAAAATTTTGTGACATTTTTCTTTTGCATCCTTTTGCACTGGTATATATATTTTTTTTCGGATATGCAATTCAATTCTCATGTGGTAGCTGCACACACTAACCGGACGACCGGGGTGGTAGCTCTTTCCTCCATGTGGTGGTAGTTTTCACACTCTTTTAAGGATGTAACTATTTCCACATCTTTCATAGCATATGAGTATTTTATTTTTTATAATAATAACTCCCCCTCGCTTATGCAATCTCTTAGTTGAAAGAACATGTGACAAATTTTAGTCCATAAGAGAATGACTATTCATCAAATTCAACACACACAACCGAGATAGGTTAAGCTCCTAGAGATTATACATGATTGCCTAAATTTGACGAATATAAGTATTAAGAAATCTCATAATAAATTATCTTCAAATATAATGAAAATAAAGTAAAACCGATAATTAGTATGAGATTAATTAAGAGTGAATGAAAGTGAACCTATTGATATTCAATGCACTATTTAATGTTCTAATCATTCAAAGAATCAAAAAATCGTAACAATGAGAGCACCAAAACGTGTAATGCAATAATCAAAAGATATGCAATAGAAACCGATCAAAGCACTACACTAAGTCAAAACAAATTAAGACTTTAGAGAAGGAAAGATATCACCTTTCCGAACCCAAACTTGTCGGATTGTTGGTTGTCTTGCTTTGTTGTATTTGGGCACCGATTGTTTTGACTTTTGATCAACCTTTGGTCTCACCATCGCATTCCGCTTTGGAGTAGTTGGTTGTTGTGGCTTTGACTTTTGGTTGACCTCGGGTACTCGACCTTTTGGATGTTGCTTATGAAACCGAGAAGGATGTCGAGTGTTGGAAAATGCCGATAGATTTTTAGAAGATGCCGGTTGATGCTTTTCTCCTTTTCTAGGGCATGCCTTCTTTATATGTCCTTTCTTTCCACATCTATGACATACTTTCTCCTTTAGTTTGGATGGAGTTTTAGATGCTGAAATTCCACCCTTCTTAACATGAGTTCTTTCATATCCGACTCCAATTTTGTCCGTTTGACCAAGTCCTAGCATGTTATCAAGCTTCTTTGATCCGGAGGAGAATTTTTGTATGTCGGACTTGAGTTGATGGACTTGTTTGGTCAAGACTTGATTAAAAACATGAATTTCCTTGTATTGTAGTTCTAGAAAGCCAACCTTCTCTTGATGTGATTTGATCGTTATCTCCGATTGGTTGAGCTTCTCTTGAAGGATTTTGTTGTTCATCAATATGTTTTCCCTTTCCTCTGCAAGAGCTTTAGATGACTCCTTCAAGTTATTGTTTTCACTTTCAAGCTCTAACATTTGCCTCCTTAGCTTCTTGTTAAGCTTAGCCATCTTTTTCGATTCAATAAGTAGTTGATTGTAAGCTTCGGCTAAACTTTCATCATCCGACTCCCCCTCACTTGTGCCATTGTCGCTCGATGTATCATGCACAGAGGAAGAATCAAAGGGGTTAGCAATAATAGATGATAAACAAAAAGTAGAAGGAGAAGGAGAAACATGTGAGGAAAAGGCAATTGCATCATTTGTTTCTTCTTCACTAGAACTTGAATCATTGGAAGTAGAATCATCCCAAGTTCTAGCTTGTAGGGCCTTCTTATTATAGGATTTCTTAGAGGGACAATCTGTGGCGATATGGCCATAGCCTCGGCATTTGTAACACCGGATTTCCCCTACAAACTCATCATTTTCTTTAGAAGACTTTCCAAGCTTCTTCTCTTTAGAGGATTTAGAATGTGAAGATCCATTAGAAGAAGGCTTTCGGTTGGAGGATGAAGCTTGAATGTTTTGGTTCTTCCTAAACTTTCGACGAAACTTCTTTGTAAGAAGTGCCATTTGATGTTCGAAATTTGCAAGAGAAACTTCATCGTCGGATTCGGCATCCTCGTCTTCCTCCTTTGTTGTATTAAGTGCAACACCTGTACTTTTAGAGAAAGACTTGGAAGAAGATTGATTAGTAGGAAAAGTCATTTCATAAGTTTGTAAAGCGCCTACCAATTCATCAACTTTCATATCATCCGGATGATTGATCGTTTCAATAGCCGCGACTTTCGCCCTAAAGCGCTCCGGAAGTGTTCGAAGAATTTTTCTAACGACTTTGGATTCCGGGATTTTCTCTCCCAAGTTAGCACATGTATTAATGACATCTTGGAGTCTAGTAAAATAATCAATAAACGATTCATGCTCCTCCATGCGAATAGAATCAAATTGACTCGTAAGCATTTGAAGCTTTTGTATTTTAACTAGACTAGTACCCTCATGTGTAACTTGTAGAGTATCCCAAATCTCTTTAGCCGTTTCACATGCCGAGACACGTGTAAACTCGGTTTGTGATAAGGCATTAAATAACGCATTAATACCCTTACCATTAAAAGAAGATAAATCAATTTCATCCTTCGACCACTTAGTCCGAGATTTAGGGACGGTCAAATCATCAACCACTTCGGTTGGATGTTTCCATCCAAGTTCAATGGTTTGCCATACTCGCTCATCAATTGCGATGAGGAAGGCTCTCATCCGGACTTTCCAATAAGCGTAGTTGGTTCCATCAAAAAATGGTGGCCTAAATATATTACCTCCATCACCCATTATGAAAGATAAAGCCTAGATCCCGCTCTGATACCAATTGTAAGATAGGGGGTGCCCTAGGATCTATCTAGAGTATATCAATCACCTAGAGGGGGGTCAATAGGTGTATAAACAAAAATCACAAATCTCAATGCGATAAAGTAATGCGGAAAATAAAATCAGCACACCGAGATTTACGTGGAAAACTCCACCTTGGAGAAAAATCCACGGGACCAACACGCGATAACAATCCACTAAGAATAAAAGATTACAAGGTGATTACCGACTCCACGGACTTAACCTCTCTTTTATCTTCTACGGATCTCGCGCACTCCACCGGGTTGTCCACGCCCCACGTTCGAATCCACGAACACCACGTCTCGAATCCACAAGACGCCCAACTTCGAATCCACGAAGCCTTCAACACGCCGAATCCACGACGCTCACTCGAATCCACGAGCGCCAACGATTCGAATCCACGAACCGTCTTGATCACGCCGAATCCACGACGCCACTCCGTCCGGAGCAAAACGAATAACGTTGATGATGGTTTATTGCTTAGAATATCATGAGAAATCTGTGGGAATAATCTCTAAGCAATCCTCAAATTGATTCTAAAAGAATATTAGAAATTAGGGCACCATGAATCAATTTGAGAGAAGCTTGATGTAGAAGATGAGGAAAACGGTCACCTACAAGCTTCTAGGGTTTCTAAAAGATAATCTATGCTTCACCACGTTTTAGAGACACCCCCACATCTTATTTATAGGTTAGAAACAATCCGAAATAGATTAGGATTAAAAAATAGTTTTTAGAAAGGTTTGGAAGCAAACCGATTTCGACTAGGATTGAAAAACTGATTTTAGAAAGGTTTGGAACCAAATTAGGATTGCTAAGATATTTTAAGGAATCTACCATCTTATTTACAGATTTGGGGGACATTAGAATCAGAGTAGGATTGAAGAAATAGAATTTCAGAAAAACTCGACGAGTTGAGGTCCGGATCGCGGGTATGGGGTCCGGACCTTGAAACTCTTCAGGCGTTTCATTGTCCGGACCTCAGCCATCAGGATCCGGACCCGGTCTGCGAAACTGCCTGTCATGCTCACGGGTTCCGGACCTCAGCTTCCAGGGTCCGGACCCGGACAACGAAACAGCAAGTATGCGTACTGTAGCAGTTTGTACGGGATGTGGAATTTTTTTTTTATTTTATTTTATTTTTATTTTGATTAGATCAATTTAAAAATTAAAAAGGGCTAATTTGATGAGATCAAGTTGTAGTGTTTGCGGATTAATTTTTGATCAAAATAATAAACAATCAATAAGATTGATTGATTTTAGTGATTTGATCATTGTTATTTTTCGAATCATTGGTACACGGTTAATTAGAATACCCAAAATTATTTTTTATGTATGTGATGTATGAGATACATATCGGTGATGATCATGGATAGCGATCTATTTATTTTCGACATGTGATGTATGATGTGTATGCGGAATCCTGTAATTTTAAATTTGTTTATAATTAAGGACTCTGTATTAGAGATGGCTTTTTGGGTGCCTGCGTGCATGAGCCGATTTATTTGGAGACCTGCGTGTCTCAATAGATTAGAGATAAAAGTTATCAAATGTAATTAATTATATTTTATCATTATTATTGGGTTGTATGATGTATGGTTGCACGTCATTGGTTGATCGGTTGCAAGCCGAGAAGCACGCAAAGACCAGATCGAGTTGAGCACTTGATGGCGGTCGGATCAAGATGTTGATAGGGATCAGATCAAGTTGAAGCTCCGGATCGGATCAAGTAGTTGAAGACGATCAAACCAATGACGTGTATGTGCTTGTAATTTATGACCCTAAGACCCTGATTCCGGCTCAGTGGCTCGAGCCCGAATCCTCTTTTAGATCCATGATCATCACCAGTAATATTATGTTTTATGCGCGGTTTATTTTTATTTGCAATAGATGTAAATAAATAAAATAAAATATGAGACCTAAATTTTAATCTCCTCACAAATATTAAGTCGAGCGGTCTTCCGCCGTTGTAGAAGTGCGGGCGTTTTTCTGGTGTTGATTGGCACGGCTGGATACAGTGGTCAGTTGCATCGGGAAGGCGCAACCACTCTATTAGCATGAGATGCTGCGAAGTAAAGATGGGGTTGGGCCCAATAACTGTCAGGTGAGGGACCCAATGACGGCTTTGTTTACGCGTTTGAACGGTGGGTCTGACTTAACTAAGGAATGAGGCCAATAACTGTCAGGTGAGGCCTACAGGACTTAGAGACCGATCGCTGCAATTTGCTTGAGAAGCATTGGACAAGAGTTGTCCACTCATCGGTTTGCGTGTCTCCAATAACTGTCAGGTGAGGTGGTGCGTTAAACTGGTGGGACCGCAGTACCCACTTGAAACCTTTGTCTCGTTGGGTTTCCGTTTCTCTACCCGAGGAGTGTAAGGGACTCGAGAAAATAGTGGGAGGCTAAAATTTGTTTTTAAAATCCCTAAAACAAAATTTTTCAAAACAAATACAAATATCTAATTTGAATCTTTACTCTCTGCAGAACAAAAATGTCCGCTTCCAATCCTCTCTCTCGTATTCTCGAAACAAACCGCTTAACCGGAACTAATTATAAAGACTGGCTTAGAAACTTAAAAATTGTTTTGAGTTCTGAAAAGCTCACTTATGTTCTCGACCAGAACCCTCCCACGTTGCCAAATCATCCTACAGCTGTTCAAAGGGCAGCTCAAGAAAAATGGACGGATGACGATAACAAAGTAAGGTGCTATATTTTGGCGTCGATGTCAAATGAACTTCAACGCCAACATGAGGATATGAAAACTGCTAAAGAAATGATAGCTCACCTCAAGGAGTTGTATGATGAGCAAAGCCGATCAGCTCGTTTTTGAAGTGTCCAGAAGACTCTTCAAAGCTAAGATGATAGAAGGGCAGTCTGTTCATGATCATTGTTTGACAATGATCAAAGACCTCGAGGAGCTTGAGAAGCTCGGCGTAAAAATGGATAAGGAATTGCAAGTTGATCTGATCCTGCAATCCCTTCCTGTATCATATGGACAGTTTATTGTAAACTATCATATGAATAAAATTGACTGCACCAATGCGGAGTTATTAAACATGTTGGTAACAACGGAGGGGACTTTGAAAAGTTCAAAGGGCTCGGTTCTCGCTGTGGAGCGGGCTTCCTCTTTCAAAAGAAAGTCTAATTGGAAGAAGAAACCTGCGAAGAAACAAAAGACGGAGAACAAGCCAAAGAGGGAAGCTCCTAAGATAAAGACCACTGACAAAGGAAAATGTTTCCACTGCAATGTTGATGGTCATTGGAAAAGGAACTGTCCCGTATACCTGGAGAGCCTGAAGAATAAGAAGAAGGACACACCTTCAGAAGGTATGTCAGACTTGCTCATAATAGAAACTAACCTTACGGTTTCCTCTACTTCCAGTTGGGTCATAGACTCTGGTTCTAGTTCTCATTTGTGTACTTCAATGCAGGGTCTAAGGGAAAGTAGAGAGCTCAGGGAAGGTGAAGTGACCTTACGGGTAGGCAACGGGGCAAGAGTTGCTGCCGTGGCTGCTGGCACCTATCCTTTGCGACTACCGTCAGGACATGTTTTATTACTTAAAGACTGTTATTATGTACCTGCTGCTAGCAGGAATTTGATTTCTGTTTCTTCTTTAGCACAGGATAGTTATGTTTTTAATTTTGATAAAGACTACTGCATAATTTATTTTAGAAATAAAATTATTGGTCGTGGTTTTATGATTGACAGTCTTTATCATTTACATATGGATGTATCTATGAATATTTCTGAGCAAATAGTGAGTGCCGTTGGGTCTAAGAGACCTAGAGATGAGATGAACTTAAAGTATATGTGGCATCTTAGGCTTGGTCATATTGGAGAAGAAAGGATTAACAAATTGGATAAAGATGGGCTCCTTGGCTCATTGACTTCAGAGTCTTATCCGGTTTGTGAGTCTTGTCTTCAAGGAAAAATGACCAAATTACCTTTTGTAGGACAAGGGGAGAGAGCCACTGAGATACTTGCCCTGATACATACTGATGTGTGTGGCCCATTTGATGTGCAAGCTAGGGGTGGTTATCTCTACTTCATAACATTTACTGATGATTATTCACGGTATGGGTATGTGTATCTTATGAGACACAAATCTGAAGCTTTTGAAAAGTTCAAAGGATTCAGATATGAAGTAGAAAAGCAAACTGGAAAATCCATCAAGGTTCTTCGATCAGATCGAGGAGGAGAATACCTTAGTGGAGAGTTTCTTAACTATCGCAAACAAAACGGTATAGTCTCACAATGGACTCCTCCGGGAACACCTCAACTCAACGGGGTGTCGGAACGGAGAAACCGAACCTTATTGGATATGGTTCGATCCATGATGAGTTTCACTGATCTTCCTTTATTTCTTTGGGGACATGCTTTGCTTACTGCAGCTTACTTGTTAAATAGGGTACCTTCTAAATCCGTTCCTACTACGCCGTATGAGATGTGGCATGGTAAGAAACCAAGTCTTGGTCATATCAGGATTTGGGGATGTCCTGTCCATGTAAAGCGATTACAGGCAGACAAGTTAGAGGTTAGGTCTGAAAGGGCTCGTTTTATTAGGTATCCTAAAGAAACTTTGGGTTACTATTTTTATATCCCAGAGGATCACGTGAGCCGACATGCTATTTTTTTGGAAAAACAGTTTATTCAAGAAGCGGCTAGTGGGAGAAAAATTGAGCTTGAAGAGAGAGTCTCTGAAGAGCAACGAGTCATCGAACCTATAGAACCCATTCAAGCTGAGCCAGTACATATAGTACCTCATCCACCTCGTAGGTCGAGTAGAATCTCCCATCCTACCAAAAGATACTTAGGTATTCTTACAGAGGATGTAAAGGAAACGTTCCTCATGGGAGATAGGGAACATGGAGATGATCCCAAAACATACAACGAGGCGATGTCTGACATCGATTCTGAGAAATGGTTGGAAGCCATGAAGTCAGAAATTGACTCAATGTACTCCAACGAGGTCTGGACTTTGATAGATCCACCAGAAGGTATAGTACCTATTGGATGTAAGTGGATCTACAAAAGAAAGATAGGTTCGGATGGAAAGGTGGAGACCTATAAAGCAAGGCTGGTAGCGAAAGGCTATAGTCAACGTGAAGGCGTTGACTATCAGGAGACTTTTTCGCCTGTTGCCATGCTTAAATCCATTCGAACATTGCTTGCCCTTGCAGCATACTATGATTATGAGATCTGGCAAATGGATGTGAAAACTGCCTTCTTAAATGGATATCTTGAGGAAGATATTTATATGGAGCAGCCTCTGGGTTTCACTTCCGATGACGAACGTCATAAGGTATGCAAGCTGCAACGGTCCATATATGGACTTAAGCAAGCATCTCGGAGTTGGAATACTCGTTTTAATGACGTGATCAAATCGTTTGATTTCATTAAGAACGAGGAGGAACCATGTGTTTATAGAAGGTTAGTGGGAGTGCTGTCACATTCCTCGTATTGTACGTGGACGACATTCTCCTAATTGGAAACGATGTTCCAATGCTGACTTCGGTTAAAGTGTGGTTATCTAAAGAATTCTCCATGAAAGATCTAGGGGAAGCATCCTATATTTTGGGGATTAAGGTCTATAGAGATAGATCTAAGAGGATGCTTGGCCTTTCACAGAAAATGTACATAGAAGAGGTGCTGAAAAGGTTCGGCATGGAAAACTCAAAAAAGGGACTCTTACCCCTTAGGCATGGAATTTATCTCTCCAAGAAAATGTGCCCCAATACATTTGAAGAGATTCAACGTATGAGTAAGATCCCTTATGCCTCGGCTATAGGGAGTCTTATGTACGCCATGCTATGTACACGACCTGATATTGCGCTTGCTGTGAGTGTCACAAGCAGATATCAGTCTAATCCAGGCGAGGAGCACTGGACTGCTGTGAAGAACATACTTAAGTACTTGAGAAGAACTAAGGATATGTTCTTGGTCTTTGGAGGAAGAGAGTTGAAAATACAAGGATATACTGATTCAGACTTTATGTTTGATGTTGACGATAGAAAGTCTACGTCAGGATGCGTGTTCTTGTGCAATGGTGGCTCGGTCGTTTGGAAGAGTTCCAAACAACCAATTATTGCTGATTCTACCATGGAAGCAGAATATATCGCCGCATCTGAAGCTGCAAAGGAAGCCTTCTGGTTTAAGAAGTTTGTCGCAGAACTAGGTGTGATGCCATCAGATGCCATACCACTTTATTGCGACAACAATGGCGCCATAGCCCTAGCTAAGGAGCCCAGGTCTCATCAGAAGTCCAAGCACATAGAGCGGCGATTTCATATTATACGTGACTATCTCGACAAGAAGTACATCGAGGTGCAGAGAGTAGACTCCGCGGATAACGTGGCAGACCCATTGACTAAACCGCTTAGCCAGCAGAAGACTGAAGCCCACCTTGAGAAGATGGGACTTAGGTATATGGCTAATTGGCTTTAGTGCAAGTAGGAGATTGTTAGATGTATGCCCTAGAAGCCAATCGGGCTGACACATGTATTCTTTTTAGGACATAAATTTATATTTGACTTTAAATATTATTAATAAATATGGGTTCCTATTTCCATTCATGTTGTGTATGTGTCCATGAATCGTCCAAGAAATTAATAAGATGATGACATGTATTCTCAAGAGTTGAGAATTTGAGACATGTGTCATTGATGGTTAATTCCTAAATGCTCCCGATCGATGGATCATCGCGGGGACGGTGATTGATCCGATGAGATTGGTGCACAGGTCGCTTCCCTTTTGGGTAGATGAGTCTCGAGTCAACAGTGTGGAGACACTGGAGCGAATGTGCAGGTGGTTGTTAGAGAACAAGGGTACCGAGCGTGACCAATGCGAGAAGTCACTTGGATGTCTACTCACTCGTCAGTGACTTACTCAATGTTGCAGTAGTGTGACTGGTCCTTTGACCTGCGGTGCCTCGGCTATTCACAATGAGGTTACTGTAGTTTGACTGTACATACACTTGGTCCCTAGCCATTCGGGTCCTTGCGGTGCATGTTGGCTGCAGTAGGTTCGTTGTAGGAATAGGGTGTGCACCTACATGGAATCTATCTCCCTTGGTAGATAGGGGTGTTAGTCCTATGTGATTTATGAGACTGAGTTTAGAAGACCTTGGCCAAGGCAGGATAAATAGCGGAAAGGGTTTCCGATATTAGAAACTCGAGTCGAATAAATTTGACATATGACAGATGATGGGGTTTGACGAGTTGTTCCATGATCTCCGTCTAGTCGGGACTCATGATAGAAGGACTGTATCACACGGTAACTGCACCAAGAGGTTCAGTATTCCATTCTACTGGAATGCCACTACATGCTGCTAGGCGTCACTGGTGGATTGTGAGACTCATGAGAATTATTTGGATGATCGATAATTCTCATTGGGCTGAGTTGGAATTGTTCCGACCCACTGAAAGGAGTTTCAGTGATATTATTGATAGTGATCATAATATATCTCACTACCAGATAGAATAGAACCTATGGGGTCACACACATAAGAGGTTGTGACTGATCGAATAACTAGATTGCGATTTTTGAATCGCCGAAGGACTTAATTGTCAATATGTTGATAATTGGACTAATTTGTAATTATTACAAATTAGTGGTATTAAAGTGTAAATGTTACAAGAGAGGACTTACTAACAGTTAGTAAATAATGAGAGGACTTATGTGCAAATGTTGCATTATTAATTTGATATGATCAAATTAGGATAAAGTTCAAGTCGAATCAAATTAGGATTTGATCGATCTAACCAATTAAGAAAAGGATAAATTTAAACATAGATTTATTCTTATCCTTAATGGTTATTATATTATTAAAAGAGGATTATATCCCTCTATATAATATATGGGAGTTTTTAGAAAACCCTAGCCGTCATCTCTCTCAATTTCTCTCTTCTTCCTCTAGCAAAAAGACGTTCTTTGCAAGGGAGTTAGCACCCCGGTGAGGACATCGATTGGATCGTCAACCTCGTGTGGATACCTATAGAGGCCGGACGCGTGTGCGGCTTCAAGAGAACCTAATTCCACGATCATCGGATTGCGGTGAAGAACAACCCGCGCAAAGGTGAAGATTAGATCTTGCTATCTCGTTTTAATCTTGAATAACATGAGGGATCCTAATTGCGTGGTTTAGAGATTGGATCTCGAAAGTTTTCTAAAATCAAATTTGTTTGATTTTGTTCCGCTGCGTTTTGTTTTTACCGTACGTAATTTTCTAACAGCAAACCCGTGACAAAGTCCATCGTAATCCGCTCCCATTTCCAAACAGGTATAGGTAGACTTTGAAGCTTTCCTGCAGGGAGTCTATGCTCAGCCTTTACTTGCTGACAAGTCAAACATCGAGCCACAAACTCGCCAATATCCTTCTTCATCCCGGGCCACCAATAATGTATCTTCAAATCCTTGTACATTTTCGTGCCACCCGGATGTATAGCATAGGGCGCTCGATGAGCTTCCAACAGAATCTTCTCTTTAATTTCAGCCTCTATCGGTACACAAATCCGGTTCTGAAATCGGAGCATCCTTTGATCATCCAAAAGAAAACCACCAGAGTTTCCTTCTTCGATTTTAGCTCGAATCTTTTGCAATTCCAAGTCTTGGGCTTGCTTTTCTTTAATCCAGTTCAACAAGGTAGGTTGCACTACCAAGGACATTAACCTCAAAGGTGTGTCGGGGGCTACCACTTCCAAATCCATCCGTCTCATCTCCGCCAACAATGGTGGTTGAGTAACAAGTAGCATAGCCAAATTTTTCGTTGATTTGCGACTTAAAGCATCCGCCACCACGTTTGCTTTTCCCGGGTGGTAGAGAATCGTCAAATCATAATCCTTAAGTAGCTCCAACCATCGTCGCTGCCTTAAGTTCAAATCTTTCTGAGTGAAAAGATACTTGAGGCTCTTGTGATCGGTGTAGACTTCGCACCGCTCGCCATAAAGGTAATGGCGCCACAGTTTCAAGGCAAACACTACGGCTGTCAGCTCCAAATCATGGGTTGGGTAATTCTTTTCATAATCTTTAAGTTGACGGGAAGCATAAGCTATCACCTTTCCGTCCTGCATCAAAACACAACCCAAACCGTTAAGTGAAGCATCACTATAAATCACATACCCTGCTCCTGCGATAGGCAAAGCCAAAATCGGGGCGGTGGTCAACCGTTCCTTAAGCTCCAAAAAGCTCCTATCACACATATCATTCCAAATGAACTTGGTCCTCTTATGTGTGAGCCGAGTGAGGGGCATAGACAACTTGGCAAATCCCTCAACGAACCTCCGGTAGTACCCGGCCAAACCAAGAAAACTTCGAACCTCAGTCACATTGGTTGGTCGGGGCCAATCCTTGATCGCCTCGATCTTCTTAGGATCCATCGCTATACCGGCTCCCGATATTACATGTCCCAAAAATGACACTTCGCGGAGCCAAAACTCGCACTTCTTCAGTTTAGCAAAAAGCTTCTTTTCTCGAAGTACCTGTAACACTTGCCTCAAATGACTCTCGTGTTCCTCGTCGCTTCGGGAATACACCCAGATGTCATCGATGAACAGCACAACAAACCTGTCTAAATAAGGCTTAAAGACACGGTTCATTAGATCCATAAAAGCTGTCGAGGCATTAGTAAGCCCAAACGGCATAACTGTAAACTCATAATGTCCATACCGTGTTCGAAAAGCCGTCACAGGCACGTCCTCTGCCTTGATCTTAAGTTGATGATACCCAGATTGCAAATCTATCTTAGAGTACACCATCGATCCTTGCAATTGATCAAAAAGATCATCAATCCTTGGCAATGGATACCTGTTCTTGATCGTGACCTTATTTAGCTCACGATAATCCACACAAAGTCGAAGGGATCCATCTTTGTAGTACACTGAACTTTAGCAAATTGCGGAGTTCTAGTGAGAGAATAGTGGCTTGTGCTATTCTGGAGTTTTGGGTTATGTTTGGTGAGCTTCGGAGTGTTTTCGTGACTTGAAAAATGCGAAAACGGACTCCGGAAGTCAAAATCTGCAAAAGTGCAGATTTTGCATTGCATACCGGTATCTGGGTTAGGGATACCGGAATCCAGTGAAGAACTGGTTTACGCAGCTCTCGGGTTCTACGGAATCCTGCTGGTGATACCGGAATGGGCTGGCATTCCGGTATGTTAAATTCGCGTACCGGTACTGAAGTGATTAGTACCGGTACTGAGAAGTGGCATACCGGAATCCTGTTGCGTGGCCTGCTTGGCCGAGGCTCGGGTTTTGCAAAATTTGTGCAGTATACCGGTATACACATGCGCATACCGGTATACAGTGCTGCAGAGTGCATTTTGTGCAGTTTTCCAATTTTAGCTTTTTGAGGGGCCTAAGTGGATTTTGTGCTTAGGGTTAAGTACCCCTTCACCCCCTCATGTGGCTGTTTTGGCTGAGGACTTGGAGGAGATGAGGTAGGGTGTTTTCTCTCTCTCTCTCTAGATTTTCTTGCTCCCAACCCCTTAGATCATGGTTTTGATTTCCTTTCTCTCCATTTTCTTCATGGAGGAGTACTCCTAGGCTTGGAGGGAGCTCGGGGCTGAGGAAAGGAGCTTGTTGGTGGGCTTAGCTTCAACCCTAGCATGTGTGAGCTTGGTTGGAAGCTTGATTTGAGGTTAGTAAACCCTTTTACAACCTCTATTTGTGATTTTTGCTTGTGATTAGCATGAAAACCTAGTTTCATGAAAACTAGGGTTTGAATTAGGGTTTCGGGATTGTGAGCTCTTGAGGTGGTATTGATGGGTGTAGAATGTTGTTGTAGGTTGGATTTGAAGATCCCTAACTTCAATTTGGACTTAGAACAAGTTTTGCTTGCTCAAGGTATTTTTCACCCATTTACCTCATGAGATTTTGGTGGTTTTCGAAATTGTTCGTTCGAAGCTTTTAACCCCTTGAAAAATTATCTTAGGGTATGAGAAGCTCGGGGGACAACTTCGTTTTGAAGTACTGCGAGGCTTCGACGGTTATCCGGTGGGTCTGACCTCACCGAAATGGGTGAACTCCCCCTATGTCTCCTATCTTGTTATAGGATTGATTAGATGCATAATTATGATAATTATGGCATGATGGAAATTGTATGAAAATTGTGATGGCATAAGACATATATGTTGTGTATGAAAAATGCATAGTACATATAGAGTGGCATTATGAGAATAATGTCACGCCCCGGGTTACCTCTTCCCAGGCGCATGACCAGATACGCCGCATACATAGTATCTCTACCAGGTATACGAAGCGAAAACGACATCAACAATAATCACACAGAGCTAAAGGTATCAACAGAGCTGCTATATATAATATCAAAAGATCACTGTACATACATCATCTGTCACGCCCCGGGTTACCTCTTCCAAGGCGCATGACCAGATCCGCCGCATACACAGTATTTCTACCATGTATACGAAGCGAAACAACATCCACAATAAACACACAGAGCTAAAGGTATCAACAGAGCTACTATATAATATATCAAAAGATCACTGTACATACATCATCCATAACTCTCATGTATAACTCTCATATACAAAACTGACATCAACATCACACTGTATGTACAGACTCAACCATCTATCAAAATGGGTATACCTCTAGCCAAGTATCCGGGGAATAGCTCTACCCGACGGTCTCCTTTCCGCGCTCAGTATGCACAACTGAGGAAGAAGACTCTGCAAAAAGATGTCACCAATGGGTGTGAGAACTTGTAAAGACCGAGAATTTTACTATGCAATTTAACCCTCCGTTGATGATGTTTATGTGTGTATTTTAATTACATAATCACTCGTCAAGTTTCGGGAGAAAATGATTTAAAATGAAAGAGTTACGCGATTTTGAAGATTCACTTAAGTGAATAGTAACTCTGGTTTTCCGGATAGGCCGATAATTAGAGATGGATTCCGGAGTATATCGGACTCTGTTCATAGTGGTTCAATAGCTCGTTTTCAACCGTCCGACTATTCTGGACTAAATGGTACTAATAGATTTTGGATTTGATGCACGGTTTTCGAGAAAACTGGACCTTGTCGAAAAGTAGACTTTTATACTTCATTGTTTTAGCCTCGCAAAGTTTACCGAAGCTCCGCTTTGCGTGTGAACCCCCTGACAGGAATCTATCATGTGAAAGAAAGTTAGTGTCGATGGATTTTGGTCGCGAGTTCGCTAACCGAGGAGATTGAAAGCGATCGATGGTTGTTATACACATGATGTATATATGAATCGGATTGACGATGGGTTTGTCGTGAATCGACAATCAAATCGAATGAAACAAAATCGTGAGTTCGATAATTCGGCAGTGCTGAACGCGTTGGTGCCGTCCATTCGCAAATTCGTTGAACGGATCCCTTGGAATTCCATCTTGTTCGCGAAGGGGTCGAAGTTCACAAAATGGTAATTTTGCTAAAGCCCCGATATTTTATGGGTCAATTCGCGTGAAACTTGGCGTGGAGGTGGTCACGCGCGATTTACGCGTGCTGTGAGGGACCCATCACAAAGTACTGGGTTTTGGTGGAGTTATGTGCAAAACAACGAAGTGGTATATAGGTGGTTTAGGGTTTGCTCATGCAAACCCTAACCCTAGCCACCTCCACCCCCTCCACACGAACCCTAGCCGCCTCCCTCACCTCCTGTGCACCTTGCTGCGCGCCGCCAGCCGCCGCCGGCCAGCCGCCGCCGATCGTGGGTGCAGCCAAGCCGTCCCTCACCATCATCACCACCATCTCTCCCTCTCCCTCCTTTCCTCTCTGTTGGAAGCAACCAGGAGGAGGGTGCATCTTCCTCTGCGGGTTGCTGCCACAGCAACCGACCTCCGGCGCGCCTCCCCGCCGTCCCCGGCCGTCCCTGCGCGCCGGCGCCGTCCTACAGCCCGGCTGATCTGGGCCGAGCCAGACTTGTGCGGGCTCGACTTGCCCCAGCGCCACCACCACCACCTCCTTTTGCCCCTGGCCGATGTCCCTCGTCTCCCTGATACTGCCGCGCCCGACTCCGACCATCGCCGTCGCCGTCGCTCGCGTCAAAGGCCGCCGCGGCCGCTCCTCAGATCCAGGATCCGAGGGCTGCGGGCGGGCTTGCGCGCCGCCCTACGCGCCGCCTCCACCGCCTGGACAGACCTCCGCCGCCTTCCCCGTGATCCCGGCGGGGTACCCGTCGCCGTCCGACGCCGCCCGGCCGCCGCCGCCGCCTGGAAGGCCAACCCGAGCCCGGCCAGACCTGCTGCGGTCTAGGGCATCAAGGCCCGTCGCCGGCGTTGTTTCCCGCCGCCATCTGAGGCGAGCCCCGGCCTCCCATCGCCGGCCGCAACCGCCTCCTGCCGGCGGAACCGCCGTCGGAGCCGCCGTACGCCGGAAAACTGAAGCTCGGCCTAGTGAGCTTCCCGGGCTAGGGCATCGCAACCGCCGCCTCTGGCCGCCTCCCGCCACCGGAAATCATGCGCTACGACCTCCGATGACCGGCAGTGACCCCATTCCGCCGGTGCGCCCGCCGGTGACCCACCGCCGGCCGTGCCCTAGCTCCCTCTGCCCGGTAAGCCTTCTTTGTGCAGTCTGTGCATAAAATTAAGTTCGGATTAATGTTCCGATGACCCTGAGGCTGTTCCGATGCCTCCGGAGGTGAGCACGGCGATCGTCAGTCAGTTCTGAGCGCGATTCTCACCTCTATTGTGGTCAGCGCCTCCCGGATCCGCGGAATAAGCTCGATCATCGTGATGTGCGCATAGTTTGCTGAAGTTCGCGTCGCACCCGCGCGCTCCACAGTGTTCGGATGTGCTCCGAATTGTGAGCACGGCCTCCGGCACGTCGAGACCTATTGGTGCGTGTCTCGGCTGACCCCGAAGACCCTTAGTTTGTCGTAACGACCCATAATGTCCATTAAATCACATAAAATAATGTGATTTTTTGGATGGTTGAGGGCTTTTATGCAATTTTACACCTAGTGATTCATGTGGGCAGTATGTACGAACTACGTATGACCTGTGGACTGATTGTCCAAGGTCCGCTGTCCTTCGGTTGTCCGAAAATGGATTTTCGGAGCGTTTCCCTACGAAATCCGTCGGCGAAACGTCGTTTTCGACTCGGAAACTTCCGACGCAATGTGTGTGACTTGTGGGCTGCCGCTGAGCCTTGTTGTCTGGTCGTCTCGGCCGTCTCGTGTATTCGGAGATGCCCGGTGAGCGGCAGTGGGTTCCGGTGTCGAAATCGACACTTACGGGAACCCGGATCGGAACGATTGTCCGACGATAATCGTTTCGATGTTTGATCTTGTGCTTGCTGCCAAGACACCCAAACGGATGTGTTTTGGGGCAGCGGTTGACTCGTGGAGCGAGTCGGTATCATTCGGGATTGTTCACGTGTCTCGGGGACGTTCCGGTGCGATTTCGGGACTTCCGGTGTTGTTCGGAGATCGGTTTGGGAAAACCGAGTCTCGGGTTTTGGGATTTGTGTGAGATGCATTTATAGAGTCCCTTAGGACATATCTCTGACTCGTGGACCTATCGTAGGTCCGGTTGATCTGCTTCGCGTCCAGGTTCCCGACGCGAGTACGACAGGTGGGTGAGCCTACGGAGTAGTCGGTACCACTATTCCCTGTCCCTTCTTTGATATAGCTCTACATGTCGATTCCTTCTTTACAGCATTCGTTCATACTTATCTTACTTGCATAGTATATTTGTGGTCATGGACATGTAGAGCAGGATTATGCATTGATGATTTGTGGACTTCTTGTCCAGGCAGCACATCGACTCTCTTGTCGTGTGTTTCGATCTGTTGAGGCGTTCCTTTCGCCTGTGGCTTCGGCCAGGTATCGGCTTCTTGCCGACATGGATTTGATCTGTTGATCAGGATGAGGCGTTCCTTTCGCCTGTGGCTTCGGCCAGGTATCGGCTTCTTGCCGACATAGATTTGATCTGTTGATTAGGATGCGGCGTTCCTTTCGCCTGTGGCTTCGGCCAGATATCGGCTTCTTGCCGGCTTTTTCTTGAGCATAGCGCATGATCGGTCACTGCACAGCGTGTATTCATGACACCAGATCGGTTTGGCCACCGATCAACGGTGTACTATCCGGATGAGTCGACCTGCGGGCGCATGAGTTAGATCGGGTGCAAGTAATGTGACAGGCAAGCCTGGGGTCTCGGACCAACTGGCAGGCAACTCTGATTGGGTATTTTGAGTTTTTATTCCATTGATGCATATGCAGCTTAGTTTTTCCCGTACAGTAGCATTTTGATTATTTATTCTGTTCATACTGACACAGCTACTGTAGATCTCGGATTATATTGTTATCATATATCCTTTGTTTCTCAGTGATTACGACCTGCCCCTGTGGCTCAGTTGTACCCACTGAGAAACCTCGTTGTGGTTTCTCACTCCCTGTTTTTCAGGTGGATCGGGCGAGGAGCCAGTTCGTGGTGCGATGTGAGGACGATCTAGCTAGCCAGCATTAGCAGTCCTTACCCGGTTATGTTTTTCTTATCTGCATTAGTAGTCAGATAGATATATAAATGGTTCAGTTGGATGATCAATATTGAATGCTTATAACTTGTATGAGATGATGACTTATTATGCATGAGATTGGGTTTTAGCTTCTATTATCAGCATTCGACTTGTGTTTTATCGTGTGGGTGTCTACCCTTCGTGGTAGCTGATTTTCAAAATGAAGTTCCGTGTGGGAACAGTTTTCAAAGGTTTTTCTTGGATTCTTCTAATGCTTATTAGAGTTTGAAAATAAAGCTTTCGAGTGGGAAGCACTTTTAATAGGATGCTTGTTGTACTGTGCATTGCATCATCCTTCGCTTAAGGAGTGCTTAAAAGCATGTAGGTATAGCTGAATGCAAATATACTCTATGTTGTATTGTATGGATTATCGTGAATGTAAGTGTGATTGTGATCCTGTTGTATGTTGTCGGTACGCCGTGCAAATACAGGGGAGACTCTGTCCGTGTAGACAGAGGTGCCTGTATTTGTGGCAGGTCTGTTCACTGCGCGGGCTAGACTTTCAAAAAAAAAAAAAAATTGACTCGTTTTCCTCATTCAAACTAGCCCGGGGCGTGACAGAACTACTATCAATCAAATAGTCCTCAGTGGGTACCGCCACCAGCCTCAGCGGTCTGCCCACTAAGTCCTCAATCTCAAGAGATATATATGGAGCAACAAAGAAAGTAGGAGATATACTACCACTACTATGCATAAAGCTCAACTGTCAGTAAAAATACCAATGAACTGAATATACCAAATGAGGACTATCATACACAATACAATACCTGCGAACCAGCTAGTACAGGAACCCCATCTGTACCTAGCTCTCGCCATACAATACCTCACAATACCATACCTGCGGCCTGATCATGCTCAACCCTCCAGGGAGCTGACTAGTACAGGAAGCCCGTCTGTAACTAGCCCCTCGTACAATCCTCTGTATGGAACATGCCAACTCTAGAGTGGTACTCGTGGGAGCGACCCAACCGAGTAAAGTACAACCATAGTATACGCCAAGCACCCGCAGGTATATGATCGACACGACTGGGTCAACAAAGGATCATGTGCCCTCGGCACCTCAAAGAATAGTCAACAAGTAAGACCCAATCCACTGTGCCCTCGGCACCACAAAGGATAATCAACAAGTGTGACCCAATCAATGCTCTCACAAAGAATCGCGTGCCCTTGGCACAATCTATGCTCCAGTGCTCACAATCAATCTCAACTCTATCACAAGAGGAGGCTCTCAACTCTACCACAAAGAGGAGGTACAACAACATAGCACGAGCCACAACATGATCACCTACACTACATGTACAACAACTGGTACAAGGAATCAACAGAATAGGTGTAGGTCCAATCATGCAACAAGGATACAAAGAAATGCATGCTCATATATATATCATTAGCACATCTAAGATCATAACATGCCCATGCAGTCTATAGATCAGTCTCATCCTAACATGGCATCTCTAACATAATCTTAGCATGGCATACTATCTTAATCCCAATAACATAATCCAATATCCACATATCATAATCCAATCATCATATCATGCTAACATAATCCAAACAGCATCATATCATATTATGCTAACATGAGATAAAACAAGTAGGAGGAAGTCCACTGAATCTGGCAAACATCAACCCACCTCACAAGCTAATCCAACCACGGTGGGGAAAGAACAGAATCCTCAGATCCAACCCTCCAAGATAATGAACTCCGGCAGCACTCCGATCTGTATAAACCTCCAAGGAAACTGCTAACTCCAGCAGAATAACAGCTTGGCACCAGATCAGATCAGCAGAGTAGAAGAGAGCAAGCTAGGTTACAAACTATG